>PVKU01010784.1:0-48963 GCA_004027475.1 Anoura caudifer | reverse complement strand
CTCCAGTACCAACGAAGCGACCCTGGCCTGCTAAGCGAGGCTCTCACAAAGCAGGGATGCGTTCAGAACCGTGTCTTTGCACTCCAGTCATTCACAGAGATAAGAAGAGTGACTAGGACCTGAGTCAATGTGCAAAGTGCTGCTTGTGTGCACAGCCGGCGGGCTCCTGGCCGAAGAGAGCAGCACACATCACATAGCGACTCCCACCCGAACTAACAGGCAGAGCTGAAGGCGCTTGCTGGGTGTCCTCACCTCCCCGCCCTCTTTGAAAGCGCAGTTCTTAACCCTCTAGCAATGGGTTGGTGTCTTTCCTCTCAGTATCCTCCATCTCAATAAGCTGTGGACGTTTGTCTGCAGAGAAACTATGCTCTATACTCAGTCCTTTGACACCCCATCCTCCGACCCCTTCCCCAAGCCCCACTCCCTCAGGCCACCTTTCCTACCATTTTCATCATAGGATGCTTCCAATCTTTTGTGAATTTTTTTATTATAAAAAATCTATTTGTATCTATCCTAACCAGTTTGGGGATATATTAAGATATTTTTGTACATAAGAGAGAAAGAAAATTTATAGAGTTTTGTACAAATGGTTTAAAATGTGTATATCTTGATACTTTAACATGTAATGATATTACCTCTTCATATTTTAGATGTGTAGTTCACCTTACAACTGCCATTTTCCCTATGTGGTTTTGTAAAGAACTCTCCTCATAGGTGAGATCAAAAGGCCACCAGATGTACTTAAGCACCAATGTGTCTTACTTTATAGAAACTTTGTTAATGTATTAATGATGTTATTAAATACTGTTCCAGAACAAAGTTTATGCAGCTACTGTCCAAACACAAAGTGGCAGCCAGTGTTTTTGATAGGTTGCCTTTTGGGGAATTTCTATCACTGCCTTTTTTTTTTCTTACTGTTTTATTACAAACTTACAAAACAAAAACATGTATAACCCTGTTTTATACAAAGTAGTTTCGTAATAAAACATGTTTCTTTTTTTTTAACAAGTGAAAAAGTCTTCTTTGACTCCCCTGCCCTATCCAAGTTATCCAAAGGCCAAAAGGAAGGGATGGGTGAGGGAGGCGAGGGGGCTACACAGCATGCTAACTGGCAGACACGACAAGGATGAGAGCCTAGGCCAACCCTGCCTAAGGGGGCTCTAAGACGAATGCTTTCTTCCCCTTTTAAGCTGCAGATATACTCATACACCAAGAGAATAGGTGGTGATTGATGGCTGCCTTGTCTTTTGATAAAATGACTTAATATCTTTTTAAATGCCCCCCAAAGTAAACTGGCAAAAAAGAGGGCCCTCACTCCACGTTCTAACCCTTCCCAACGTTTCTGAGTTGCTCACTGTGGGATTGCAGAAGGGCTGGATGAAATCATAGGCTCAAAGGTGGGAGGAAGGACGGTGGTACTGGGTCAGGCAGGGCTGGCCAGCAGGAGTAGCCGTCTCCACACTCCCAGGGATGGGTGTGTTCCTCCTTCACTTCCAGGCACACGTTTTCTACTACTTTTCCCCAGGACGCACACTTTCCATATTGATTTTAAGTGAAGGGCACGAATGAGATGAATTCCTGGAGGAAGGAATTAGATCGAAAGAAATAAAAGCCTTAGAAATGTGTGGTTGCTTCAGAGACACTGGCCCATCTAAGCTGGTGACTCTATCCCAATAGCGTGAGCTGCGTGTAAAAGTACCCAATTACCAAGATTCAAAAAGAAATTGGTGGGGTTTTTGGCTGGCTTGCTTCTTGTCAGTTAGCAAGGACGTGATCAGAATGCCACTCCGCCTCTCTCCGGCGCCTCGCTCGCCTCCTGCGTTACTTGCACATTCAGTTTGCGTGTCTCCAGCCAAGCGGAAAGCCGAGCGCAAAATGCGTCTTACAAAACCCAACAAAGAACGGGGAGCCAGCACGTCTTCCAGAGTTAAAAATCTAGTCTGTGTTGGTACATCTATACCATTTAGAGGCACAGAATAATCATTTTTTAAAGCTGCGATGAGCGGAGCACGCCACAGCGTCTGATGTCATTTTGCTAAATGACCCTCTATAGACTGCGCATTGAGGCTTCAGTCCCTTTCAAAGAGATGAACGTAATTAAGGGGAAAAAAATCAGTAAATTCCTCATCGCCATAAATAATCGGACTTTCTGCCAGCAGTGGGCCAATTTAGAGCTTACTTGAGGGAAGTAACGCTTTTGTGATGCTTGCTTTTATTTTTATCTTCTCATTTAAAGGACCAGAGCTGGGCTCCCCCCACTCATTTTTCGTTTAACTTAGCTCCTTTGCGAGTCTTCAGATAAGGTAGGTAAAGAAAGTGTAGCAAGTCATTTATTGCTATGAATATAACATTAGGATAATGTTTCTGCCCCCACAAAAGGGATTTTACCCCCCTTCTCCTCGTGAAGACAGGTGTTCTTTTACTCACTTCTGAATGGGAAATATCCAGTCTCGTTAAACTCGAGGCAAAGTTAGCCGTTGTTTGCCACAATGCGAAGGCAAACTCTAAAAATTCACAGAAACACACACACAATTTTGCCGAAGCTAGGAAAGGGCAAAGCTGGGATTGGGCAAAATCTCATTACATCTGCTCTAATCGCTTAGCAACACAAAGCCGGGGCTTGTGCGGCAAAGGGAAGCCATTCACAGCGCTGTGACAGGCCGCATTCAGCCAGCATTAGTCAGCTCCATAAATCACCGCTGCCCATTGGCTGCGCGGCGGGCTTTGCAGCGGCCCTGGGCTGTCAGTGAAATACAAAATGTAGACCCCAGCGGCCAGCAATCACCGCTTCTCCCCAGTCTAGCCCCCACCCCACTTTCTTCAGGGGGTGGGGGGTGCTGGGGAAGAAAACTGCCCTGACTTTATTGACTGAGAAATCTTACCTATTCAACAAATGACCCGAAGACCACCGAGTTAAGACTGGAGACACGCATGAAATTGACGAGGAGGAGCGGGGGAGTGCAGAAGAAAAAGAATAAACAGACCGCAGAACCACTGAATGCGAGTATTATCTGAGGCTGGGCAGGAGCTACTGGGACACAAGTATCACCTCCCTGACACGGCCTAACAGCCTTTAACTTTTTTTTTTTTTTTTTAATTGGAAATAAGAGGGTGTGTATGGAGAAGAATTTCTCTCCTGTTCACATCAGGCAGGCCCACCAAGGAAGAGAGAAGAAACTGATCTGCTCTTTGCATTGGGCATCAAAAGATTAGGACTGAGATGTAGTAAGAAAGAGGGAATAGAAAATGCTTTTCTGCTTTGCTGTTCTTTCAGGGCTGGGGATGTTAGAACACAGAATCAAGGGCCCAACTCCTCCTGAGGTTCAGTATTCTTGTTTGTAACATGGGCTGGATGGTACCCACCGCAGCAAGAGGAGACAATGTAAAGGAGTTAGCACATGGCCTTGTGGGGGAGGTTACAAGCTATATGTAAATGTGGGTGCCTGTTGTTACTCTTATCTTTCAGTTCTGTCTCTCATTTTCCTGGGGACTAGAGAGTTGATGCCTCTAAATCACAGACTAGCGTTGAGGTTTACCCACAAACCACAGAGAAGTCTGGGAGTAGATGTGGAGTCAAATTAGACTTTCCTGGGGAGCCCAGGTGGCCTTATTTCAAACTCCACCTTCTTCGAGAAGCTTTACTTGTCCACTCTGTCTACAGCAGAGCTCCATACAGGCCAAGTCACTCTTCATTCATTATGCTGTTTCTCCTTCTTGGCATTTACCACTATCTGGAAAAAAAACTTCAGTTGTTGTCAATAACCTCTACTAGATGGAAAACTATGTGGACATTGTGACCTTACCTGTCTTGTTCACTGGTATCTCCCTAGCCCTTGGGGAGATAGGTATTTGTTAACTGAATGGGTGGTCTGAATGGGTGATGCATTGATAGCTGTGTTCCCTGTCCTTCCTTCCTTTCTTTCTCCAGATCCACTTTCTGCTCTGCTCTGCATCTCCAAAGGTTGATCTCCATGCACTTCATCACTAGGGCTTCCTTGCCTTCTGGCTTCCAGTTAGGTTTGGCCACTGAAAGGCACCAATAGGGGATTGTGAGGTAGGAGGAGAGGTAGGTGGGACCTTTATATCCTTGCTTCTCATTGCTTGGGCTCAGTTGCTTTGGCAGTGGCTTTGCTCCTTAGTCTAAGGTCACAGCTTGGTCAGGAGGCTTCTCTCCCATGGCACCAGCTCTTGTTACTGCAGCTGTTACAGATGCAGCAACAGCTTCCTCTTCTTATTCCTTCAGTTCCAGAGGTAGAAGGGCTCTGCCTGGCTCGCAGTCTCTGGCTGCTGCATCATTCTGATTCCCTTAGCCCCATGCGCATCTCTGTCCCTCTGTTAACCTCTTTTCATCGACCATTTCAAGTGTGCCATCTGCTCCTGCTGACCCTGGCTGGTACACAGGCTGTTCTCCCACAGGTGCTCAGGGATGTATTACCTTTGCGTAAGATTTTCGGGGACTCGTGGCAGTCAGTAAGAAACTTCCTAGGGCAGAGGTGAACCTAGCTCTGTCCAAAACCTAACTCTGGAAAATCACTTCCATCTTTTTGAGCACAGAATGACTTACCTGCAAGTTTGCAAAAGAAGTCAGTTACAGTTTTCTCTTCTGGAAATGAGGATTATCTTCCCTTTTACAGGTCAACTGATAAATTGAAGAGGAAAGAGCTTTAGAGCTGTCAAGGACTTTATCAGTGCAAGAGGTCGTTGCTTCTCACGCCCTTCCAGAACCAGGCAAGAGGTGCTGCTGGGGACTTGCCACCGAGACAAAGACCATGCTGCTGTTGAGAAGTCATACATGCCTTCATGCATTCATTCACACACCATTTATGCACTCATTTTAAAAAGGGAGGGAACATGATGGAATTTACTCAACATTTCTAGGATCTAATTGTCTTAATTTTTATCTTCTAGAGTGAGCTCCAAGAAGCTTGTGTTATTGCAACCTCTTTTAAAAACACTGCGGATGTTTCTCTGATGTACTAATTAATGTCTTCATTCCTGTTTCCCTTATCCTACTGTTGAGAAGTCTGAACTTTTCTCTCTCTCTTCACTCCTGGGCCAAGAAATGATTCATTTTCGGATTTCCCCAGAAACTCCAGGTTGTCCGGGGTCAAAGGTAGGGAGGGAAGTGAATTCATTGACACTAAAGTTCTCTTCCGTCTGCCAAGGCAAAGGGCTGGGTTCTAGCGCAGGTCCAAGTTATATTCTTTCTTCCTTTGTATGCAAGATTAGGTTGTTACAAAAGAGGGTGCATAGGTTAGTGGCAGAAAGCAAGTTGCAGCGCAGACGCGGGCCTGGAGCGCGTGTCAGGTTTAATGATTTATTCAAGCTGCAGCGCATCCCGGCGTTGATTGGCTGCAGGCATGCGTCCGCTGTCAGCTGCGCACGCCTCGCCCGGCCTCGCCCGGCCTCGCCCGGCTACCTGACCGCAGGGGTGGTGCTGGGGTGGTGGGAGGAGGCGTGGGCACCCGTCCTGGAGGGGAGCGGTGTGAAAAGGAGGAAGTGGTAGGAGGTGAGAGAGGGGAGGAGAAAGAGATGGAGGTGGGGGAGAGAGAGATGAGGGAGAGAAAAGGATTTGAGAAGGGGAAAGGGACAGAGGACAGAATGGATAAAGGAAGAAAAATGTTGAGGATAAGGTAGGGAAGGAGAGAAGGGAGGAGAGATGGAGAGAGAGAAAAAAGAGAAAAATGAGAGGGAGAAAGTGACAAAGGGGTGAAATTAATGAGAGACTAGAGAGAGAGGTTGGAGAGGGAAGTGGGACCAGTGTCCAGAATGTCCCACGTGCGCCCCCCCTCCAGGCAGCCTGCAGGCAGCCGCTCACAAAGCGGCCTTTGATGCTCTCTACCAGGGCTATTTTGGGGACGAAATGGGCGGGGGGGGCGGGGGGGGAAGGCGCCAACCCACACTCCTTGAAAAGAGTCACTTTCTGCAAAGTACGTTGGAGAGGACTGGGTCCTGGGTCTGGGCGGTCGCGGCAGGAAGTGGATGCAGGGACAAAAGCTCAGCACCTGCCAAAAGCAGAACACTTGGAGAGCACCTCCCGCCTCACCCCCGCCCTGTTCGCCTGCGGTCTTGCGGGCCAGGGCAAGCTGCAGGGCTCGGCTTGGGCGCTGCCCAGCACCGCTGCCCCTGGACCCGACTGCTGCTGAATTCCCTCCTAAATCCTCTATGGACCAAAGCACTTCTGCCTACCTTTCTCTGGGTCTTTCTCTAACTGTCCTCTGAGTCCACTTCTCCCTCTCCTCTCATTTCTCCTTCTCCCTTTACTTCTTCCTTCCCCTCTTCTTTCTTCACTCATTTGCTCTCCTCTGGTTTTGTCATCATTTTGGACCAAAAAAACCAAACACTTCTAGATTGGAGCTCTACTCCAGCCAATGGGACCTTTGGAAGGAGTGTGTGGTAGGGAGAAAGATATTTGGAGGGGAAGGGGATGTGGCGTTTGAAAATCAAATGGGAAAACCAGCCCACTGCATTTTTCTGGATAAAGTTGTTGGGCCCAGAGAGTCAGCTGCTTGTGTTTGGGGAGCTGAAAATTCTATCAATAACCACCCCTGTCCCCAAGACCATGAAAGAAGTAAAGCTCCCCCCACCCCATTGAGCCCTACCCTCCCACGTCCAGAACACACAGCCTTTGGCCTCCCCCAGCCATAGCTTTACACTAGGGAAAACAGTCGGTCTCCATTGTCCAGGTGCCAGCAGGGCCTTTGGCGAGAGGGAGGCCGGCCAGCCCTCTGATCAAACTCAAAGGTTAGTTAAAAGACAAAAACAGCTGAAAGTCTTCATGAATAATGCTGGGCCACCCCCCCCCAAGTCCCCCCCTCACCCCCCAGCTCAATGTAGTGCAAGCCCTGATCAATGCCCTACCACTTTGTTATGCTGCTCGCCTAAGTCAGAATTTCACAGAAAAGCCCAGAAGAAAAGCACCCACAATTAGAGGTCGCCTGTCAGAAAACATTAACGCCTTCCTCTCCCAGCCTGTCAGGTCTGCTGCAGACACAAACCACCATGGCGAATTGCCCCTCCATCCCATAAAGGCCCCCGCCAGCCAAAGGAGCAGGGATTTGAAAGCCAAAGGAGATGGAGCCTGCGTAAGTGTGGTGCCTGTAGTGTTAGGATGCGAGGAGATGGCCCCAGCTTCTTCTTCCTAAGAGTCAGGACTAGATACCTGGGAAAAGTCATCAGAGCTAGCCCTATGGATGGGCAGAGGGACAGACCCCCCAGAGCAGAGCAGTACGGCAGAAAATTTTCCCTGCAATGAACATGGTTAAAATATATGCACATGGCTACATCCTCATCTCCTGCTTACTGGGCACTTTCCAAGTGCCAGGCATCTTATTTTGTTTGTAATCTGAGCAATCCCATTAGGCAGTGTATTACTGTGTTTATCTTATAGATAAAAACAAGAGGGGCTCCAAAGAAACTATATGACTTATCCATGAACACATAGCTAGGTAGTGGCAGAGGCAGGGTTTGACCTCAGGTTTGTCCAACCCCCAAAATCGTGTTCTTTCCACCATAATCCAGCCCACGGTTTCTCCGATAAGATCCAGAGACCAACTCTGTGTTTGTCTGCTTCTGAAAACTTTACCAATATGTGAGAATGTTCTTTGTCATCTTCGTTGTGTTACAAAGACTATTCCCTGCTTCTAGAGCAGTTATCTAGCACATTTGACACTCAGTAACTTTTGGAAGGGAGAAAAGAGGGAAGAAAAGGAGAAATAAAAGGAAGGGGTGAGGAAGGATTCTTGCTAAAGAAAGATTTTTTTTATTTTCTTTGAACATAATTTTGGCCTGAAGGATATTTGATTTTTGGGTCAAGAGATCTGGTTGTAATTCTCCATGTACCATCAGTTAGGTAGGGAGTTGAAACTTTGTTTCCTCCTCTGTGTAAGTGCAGATAACAGCTAACTGTGAGTGTAATAATGAAGACAGAGTAAGATAAACTATGCCAAAGTGCCTACCATGGTATCCAACGCATAATAGGTACTCAAGACAATTTACTGTATTTTTCAGACTATAAGACACACTTTTTGACCACATCTTTTGCTTCAAAAAATTTTCCCCTATATTCCTCCTCTAAAACCTAGGTGCATCTGGGGTCCATACCATAATAATGCACATAGGTTTTAGAGGAGGAAAATAGAAAAAAAAAAGATTTTAAAGCAAAAAATGTGGTTAAAACGTGTGTCTTATAGTCCAAAAAATACAGTACTTGAGAGTAAAACAGGATTTAGTCTTTCATTTTTGTGTATCAGGAAACTACATGCCACACATACAATTACATCCCCGAGACAAAAATGCTGTGTGTGATGAAGTCATCATGGAATTTTGTACTCTCCTGTTCTATGGTGTCTGTGTCATCAAGATGCTGTGAGATAAAGCAGAGTCCAAGTTCATGGTTATGAGAGAGATCGCCTAGTGGTGTAGAAGCGTTTCAGGGCCTCCAAGACGTAGGCAGTCATCCTTTTGTAAGACAAAAAATGAAGCACCAGGAAGTATTTACTTTGCTAGGAGACAGTAAGCATTAGAAGCTAGGACTGACTTCTGCTCTCCCCTCCAGGAACCTTATTCCCTCAGCATTCTGGAGTGATTCAGAACTTTAGCCTCTTCCACAGGCCTTAGAAAGAAAATTTTTAGAAAACCATATGTAGAAACTCAAGGGTTGGCCATGACTTCCATTGCCTCTGTCACTGGTGAGATTATTCAAATTGGCATCGACTCCTGAGCCTCGGGGATTGCGTGTGCCCACCTTACTCTGATTCCACTCTCCAGTCGGCTCTTCCAAGTGCCAAAACACCAACTAAAAGACAAGGAAACAAGAAGAGCTCTAGCTTATGACTCCAGGAATATTTAATAATTCTGCAACAGTTGGTCAGCTTCTCAGTGAGCGTGCTTCCCCTGATGCCTCTTATGAATGTCTCTGTTTCCAGACAACAGGGATGGTTCCTCCTCTGTCCTTCCACCTTTTTCCTTTTCCCTCCTTCTCCGAGCAACTTTCTTCATCTTCCAAAAGACAGATTCTGTACTTGATAGATACGCATTCCCTCACTGACTGCTGGCTGAAAATAAAGGAATGTAAACATGAGGTCCACTTTGGGGGACATTTTAGGAAAATATTACGTTGTCTGAAGATGTTCAGAATACAGCCATGCAGGCCAGTCTTATGAACCGTGCCCTCTTCCCACCCCGCACATAAGGTAAGACCGCTGAAGTGAAAACTGTATTTGTGTAACTGCTGTGATGCAGTCAGTGATGGTTTAAGGAAACTAACGATCCTATCTTTTACACAGAAAAACAGAATGAGTGAACATCGCAGCCCTGGGAGGGAGCCAGGCTGGACCAGTGCTGCTTCATCTTCAGGCAGTTCAGTGTCTCCACTTCTTGAGGAGATGGACACCAAGCTTAGGAGAGAATTCAGCACCTGTATCTGGCATGTTCTTCCTCCAATCTTTTCCTGTTGGAGCAGCCACAAAGAGGCCCGCTCACATTCACCTCCTCACTCTCTAGAATAGTACCTTGCTTCACCTGAACACACTAATGAAGAGGATTAATTTTGTGGCATCTACATAAGTTATACATTTCAGTGAACAACTAATTTGTTGCTAGGAATCCTCTACAGATAGAAATAGACATACTCATTCTAATTCTAGGTACTTTTTCTAAGGAAAAAGGTTAGACATGTTCAAAAGACAGAAAAGAGTGTTTATTGTAATACTATTACTTTTAAATCAATGTCAAAAAAGTATAAAACAGCTTGAACTCTTAATGTTGGAGTAGTGGTTCAAATAAATATTAGCAGGCTTACATAATAGTGTATATTGTAAATAATTTTAATGGAATATAGATTTATGTTTATTAGCATGCAATATATCTGTGATACATTACACATAAGTGAAAAGAAAAAAGCAGTCACCACCTATAATTTTACTAACCAGAGAAAACCAGCCAACCTTTAATCTAAATGTTTCTTGACAGAATGGTATCATATGATTCAAGTTTTTACTTAAAATATAGATGCTAGTCAGTTTAGTTATTAATTCAACACATATTTTCCCAGGCCCTCAGGACACAGTGATGAAAAAGACCAATGTAATGTCCGCCCTTAGAGTTTATGGAGTAAGGAAGACATAAAACACCTACTGGTCCCACATTTCTGAACCATCAAATCGTCTTCTACAACACAGTTTTAAATGATGACTGATGTACAATAACCTCCTAACTCATCTGTGTATTTTCACACAAAGAGGTTTCTTTCTCTTTATCTTTAGTTTTTGCTGTTTGTGAATAGACCCTGTGATGAAAAACCTCCTAGCCAAACAATTATGCATGATTATATCCTCAGGATACATTTGAAGAGGAACTGCTTTGTTAAGAGATGTGCTTTTCGGAGATTTTTGGATTCACATTACCTAATTGCCTTCAGAAATGTTGAATCAGTTATGATTTCACCAGCGGTGATGTGCGTACCAATACATGCTATACTTAATGCTGGGTATTATTATACAAATACATAACTTTACCAATTGGTAAGTTAAAAAAAAATTGATGCCTCTCATTTCTTCTATATCACTAGCAACATGCAATTGTTTTCTCATATTTATTTACACTGCTGATTCTCACACACTGGATGGACTGAGATGAGCTACATTTTAATAAGTGAGGGATAGTATTTGCTTATTCATATTCTTGAGGACTCTGATGAACTAAGTGGCTCTGATATAAGGCCATTTTGATTTTAATTTTAGGCCTCTTAGGGAGATGAGCCAGATAAATCAGAAACAGGAACTTATGGATAAGATAAAACCATCAATCTTGCAAAGGTGACTTATATTCTCAATTTATTTTCCAAAGTTCCAAGGCTTAAAGGTCCTCAGCAGCAACCCATCGGTGGGGGAATGTAGAGGAGGATTACATTGGATTCTGATTCCCCAAGCGTTCCTGTCTCTCTTTTCCAGCCTCCTCCTATTCCCATTCTTGCTGACCTCCCAGCCCTGCCCCCCACCTGCTGCCGGCCTAGAAAAGAAAGCCACTTCCATTGGCCTTGGCTGCCTGGGGAGATCTATATTACTCCAGGGAGGACAAGAGCTGTCCTCATCTTGGTAAAGTGTGAAATTCGGTTTTGATTGCAAAGGGAAGCCACTTCAATGGGATTACACCGTGACCATGTAGATTAAACTCAGCCATATGGCCTGGGGATGCTTCTTCCTACTGTCAGGTAACAGCACATTGCTAATGACGTGGTGATGACATTTTCTGATGGAAAAATAAAGCCCCTTGGGCTGGAATAAAGGAAGTGAAAAAGTGACAAGGTGATGGTAAGCATTAACAGAGCTCTCAAAATCTGTGGGCTTTGAAGAAGAGATGGGGTTTGTTTCATTTATAAGTGAAAGCTAATGATCACAAGCCTAGTGTTAGAAAGAGAGTTCTGGCTGCTTGGCATGGTCGAAAGAGATTTTGTGTTTTCACCAAAAGGGTTTCCAGTGTTGACTCAAAGAGACTGTTTAACCTCACCTAGCCTCAGTTTCTTCATCTGTTAAGTGGGCATAAGAACAGAATAGGTTATGTGATGGAGATTTGTAAGCTTCGAGCTGCTTCACATATGTAACAAAAAGAAAATAGATGATTTTATCAGTCACAGTTCTATGTTGCAAGCAACAGAAATAAACTTTGGCTGATTTAAACTAGAATAAACTTAATAAACTTAAGTCACTGGTAGAATTACAAGAAAGGTTGATTCCAGGGTCAGAAAATGGGCTAGTAAAAGTGAGGCTGAGCAGCAGCCAAAATCATGACTGAAACCATAGCTGGGTGAAGCTGCAGCTACTTCAGCCTCCAAACCCTGGACACCGTGGTTTCTACTGCCACCAGCTCCAGGACTAGACACTGGATGTCCTCCTGGCGCTGACTGTGTCACTTCCTGGAAACTGGTTGGCTGTAGCCACAGCCCCAGCTGCTATTGTGACAGAGATGAATTCTCTGCTGTCCTTGCTTCCTTGAGCCAATAGTGATCAAATCCACATCTGCGGGTGGGAGCTTCTGATTGGCTGAGACACAGATGCAAGGGAGGCCAAGAAAGAGGCGTCTGGCCTCACTCCCTTTCATACTAAGAGGTGGGCTCTGCTTTCTACCCAAATGCTCAAGAACATACAAGGGAAAGATGCTCAGATGCTGGGCAGCCTAAAACAAAACAAAACAACAAACAATGAAAGAAGGCAAAGAGCTTGTAGAGCAGGGATCAGCAAACTATTATTGTAAAGGGTAGCAAGTAAATATTTTGGCAATTGTAGTGGAAGAGCAGCAGGGCAATATGTAAATGAAAGAATATGGCTGTGTTCCAATAAAACTTTATTTACAGAAACAGGATTTGACCTTCAGGTCATAGTTTGCAGATTCTTGTTCTAGAGTGACAATGATGGTGACAACTAGGGCAACTTTAAAAACTGTCTTTTATGTCCTGGCTAGAAATACAGATGCAGGTGGAGACTGCAGCAATTCGCCCTTGGTAACTATGGCTTTCACCGTGCAAATAGTTTCCTAGTTAGCTGGTTAATGACAGATACATTATTTGAATTACAGTTTACATCTGAGCAGTAAGTAGTTGAATCCCCCTCCAGGTGAGACGTGTTGTGGAGAAGGAAATGTCTTCCACTCTGCCCTCTTGCGTGATCACTCCAGGTCTCCCCTGGGTCCCCTAGGCACTCCTTGTCCAGCTCTGCAGCACTATTACACCTTTTAGGGTACATGTCATCCTTGCCTGCCAGGCATGATATCAGAAGGGCACTGAATTTACTCCAGGAACCTGGAGTTTTTTCCCAAGTGCATGTCAGCCATATTGGTGAAATAATTCATGGCTCCTTTCCTTTTCTATGTGATGCTGCCATAAACTGGTTTATGGTGACCTGGGGTCAGAGGACAGTCAATTCAATGGACTTCATGGAAACTCATCAGATATGAAATCATCAGATGGAAAAAGAGTGTGTCCTTCTTTCCGTCATTCATTTAACTCATAGGAATTGTGACCCTGAAATATGCCTTGTCTGCACTGCGCAGGAGGCTATGGAGTGAACGCCCTGGAGGACGTTCAGTTGGTTTTGTTTGTCCTTATAAGCAAGACTTTTTTTCTGAAATCACTCATTTGTTATATCTATTTCTCCCAAACATACTAAAAGTTGCAGAGAAATGGGCTTTTTCATCATTATGCGAGGGAGATTGGTCAACACTTTGATCGGAAATAGGTTTGATGGCATGTGCAGAAAACCCAACCTGTGATGGTGAACAAAACAGAGGGATTTGATCCTTGTCCTTCCTTCCTTCCTTCCTTCCTTCCTTCCTTCCTTCCTTCCTTCCTTCCTTCCTTCCTTCCTTCTCCTTCTTTCCTTCCTGCTCTCTCTCCTTCCTTTACTTCTTTCTTTCTTCCTTTTCCTCCCTCCCTCTCTTCCTCCCTTTCTTCCTCCCTCCCTCCTTCTCTGTCTCTCTTGGAGCAAGAAGTCTGGATGTAGGAATTGGAATTAATAGCATGATTCACAATGCTTTTAGGCCAAGGTGCTGACCAGTTTCCATCCTTACTTATTGGCTTGGTGCCTTGGGGTCCCAGGATGACCGCCTCATCTCCAGATGATGTCTGCTATCCAGGCAAGAAGAGGGAGGATAAGGAGCGGAACTGTTGTGCCAGCTGAAGCTGCTGGCCTCTAAAGTGCTTTCCTGTAAGTCCCCTCAAAAAGTCCCAAATAAATCTCTTTGGTCAGAATTATATCAAATGACTAATGGAATAAGCAAAAGAAGCCAGGAATGGACTCTTTCCTGGATGCCAGGAGTGTTACTGCTTCAAACAGAGGTGAGATTCTTTAACAAGAAGGAGTGGATGAACATTGGGTCTCAAAGAGACTCAGGGTTCCTCTACGGTAGATTTACCTCAGGAGTTGCTTTGCACCAACTCATGGGCCCCACCAACAAGCTGGCATCTGCTCCTAATCTGTTTAGTCTTCTTCATTTGTCTACACTTTTAAGTTGGAAACTAGGTCACATTTCTCAACACAGTGTCATCAATTTCATTTATAGAGTCACTAAATGTTTAAAGGTAGAAGTTTCTAAAAGGTCTTCTCTTTCAACCCCCTGAGCACATATAATGTGTCAGAGGCCCAGAGGTATTAAATGACTTGTACCACATCACACAGATAGTAAGGGGCATAGCCAGGATTAAAACACATGGAGAGAATGCTGGGTATGTTCCTTCAAATGATTATGTTCTGAGTCAGATTTCAAAATTGCAAGAATTGCAAACCATCAGGATGCATTAGAATCTTTTCTAATTTGTTCATTTCATTACTGGAATCTGCATTTAAGCTAATAGCACCGGCACTGGTGTTTGAACTACATTTTCAGTTCCTCCTATTTTTTTTTTTTTCATTTGTAGAGCCTCTAAGGATTTCAATCCAGGCTGCATTAGGTATTTAGCAGGTTCTGAATATGTTGGTTGAAAAAACATGCCAAACTTGTTTTCAAATCTTGATTTCAGATATTGCCACCCACCTAGTATCTTCAACAAGAAACCCAAGAATCGTGTCTAATCCTTTCTCATTCTTTCCAGCTGGCACCTAGTGAGCAGTGCTAAATCCAAAGGACTCTATACAATGTCTGAAAACTCTACAAAAATAGGAAAAATATTCAAGTGATTTGCTGAACTCGTCCCCCAGGTTAATGATTAGGGAATGTTAATGAATTAGGCTTTACATTTAGGGATATTTTGCTTGTAAAGGTGTCTGAGGGTTGAAGGAAACATACAGAGCGTGCTATTTGAAAATATAATTAATGTATTGTTTAAAAATAGTGTTTCTCTGTTTCCAGACTTTTAATACTCTATCTCTTAAATTCAGCTTCTACTTTCTCAACCTTATTGCTTCCACTCTGCTCAGGACCTTATTATTTCTCCCTGAACTTCTGCCTCTTAAATAATCTCCTTGTTCATGTCACTCTAATCCACCCTCCACATTGTGGCCACCTGAATACTTTAACAGTAATATGCACACCATAACACCGCCACCAGAGTTATCTTTCTGAAGTGTAATCATACATCTCTCTTGTTTAAAACACTTCTATTGTTTCCCCAGGGCCCATGATAGTGGTTGCTTTATTCACTCCATAAACAGGGGTGGTGCTCCTGCTGCGTGCCAGAACTGTGCTAGGCAATGTCGACGTGCTGCTGAATAAGGCAAACATGCGGCTACTCTCCTGGAGCTGCCACTCTAATGCGTGGCTGAAAAGGGTGTTGACAACCTAGCTTCTGTCTGCAGCTCTGTCCTGATCTCCAACCATCCCTGTTGACCACTTAGATCCCAGCAGTACGGACTAGGTACAGTCTCTTGCACACACCCTGCTTTCTCTCCTCTCACTACCCTTGTGCACACTCTCTTTGTTGGTCTGGTGTATTTATTTACCCTTTAAATTCAAGCTCCGACATCACTTCCTTCCTTGGCCATTTTTTTTCTCAGGAACTTTTACATATTCTGGTGTTTTTTAGTTGTCCTTATCACAATGTGATTGATTTGATTTTTATTTATTTGATGACAGCATTTCCTTTCCTTTTTTTCCCCCTAGGGTGGAGAATTGATCAAAACAAGAGGACTTTGAATTGTGTTCAAAATTCAGAAAAACTGCCAGGCTCACTTTTATTAGTAGACTGCTTATCAAGAAGAGAAACTATGACAATTTTCACATTGACCACCAGGAGTTACAATGAGCATTTTGTAGCTCTGAGAACAATAGCTCTTAAGAAAAGGAGCCAGGAAACTCGACAACGCTTCATCTCACTCAACTGTAACAATTTGTGAATCCTCATTAATTGTCCAACAATGTTTCACAAGTCTTAAAAGTAACTGAAATAAAAGAGGTCATCAGTGTGTGCTTCATAATAGGAAGATACTCTCAGTTTCCAGAATACAAGAAGAGAACACTCTGTAGGTGTCAGAAGGTCTAGGGAACAGAAAGAACAGGCCATAGCAATATGCAAATTGACTTGGATCTTTTTTTCTCAGCCAAAAAAATTTAGGCAGCAAGAGAAGGGGGACATGGAGAGAAAAATCTAAGGAAAACTGCTTCAGGTGTAAAAGGAAAAATTCCTATTTCTATTCTCATAATTTTGTTTTCTTGTAAGAGAGGGCTTTTATATTTTGTTTTCACAGTAGATTGTTAGGTATTTGGTAAAGGGACTGTGCACATTGTATCCTCAATGCTTCATGAGAAACATAGTAGTTGCTCAATAAATGCGGATTTCAATTAAATTAAACCATTATATAGTTGATGACTGGTTTTGATGGGAAAAGATCTAAAATCTAAGAGAATAGATAGACATGGCATGAAAAAAGCACTGGCTGTGTAAAACCACTGGTCACAGGGGATTGTCTAGTCTTACATTTTGAGGCAATACGATAGGCGCACAAATACAGCACAACTCAGATGGGCCATATATGCAAGTTGCCTAGCAACTTATAGGATCCATCACTTAGGTCTGTGTTTCTGGTAGTCTCCCTCCACCCCCTTTTCTTTTGTTGCCTTTGCCAGTGACATAGAACTTTATTCATGCATTTTATTTTCAACTTTTCTTTTCAAACAACCTCAGGGAGTCCAGGTGTAAAGGAATATGAGGGGCCGTCGGCGCTGTTCTGGACCTCTGGGAGCACGGTTTCGTCTTCCATTCTCTTTGGCCCCAATTCATAATTTTTTTATTTAGTTCTTAGAGTCCTCTTCTTTATAAATCCATTCAGCAAAAGAAAATTTTAATTTATACAAATTCAATGTGTTGTGTGGGTTTTGGGTGGGCTGTGGAAATTGATTTACGAGTCAACCACTTTTCTCTTTTCTTGCCATCTCCCGCTTGAGTGGTTTGTCGGCCCTGGGCCTTTCTTTCACTGGAGGAGAATAAGGTTGTCTGTGGAAGAGGTCAGCATTTCAAATTGGTGGAGTTCAACTGCACAAATGACATAGAACTGACAAGAAAAGACAGGGGGTTTGGAGGTCACAGACTGCATAGGTCTCGCTTAGGGTTTTTGCTTTGTGATGAACCCTGGCACCAAAATGAATTAAATAACAGGCTTAAGGACTATTGAGGGAGGACTGAATGCAAATCAAAGATAAGTAGAAGTTTTCTTTCCTAAAAGGGGAACGATTTTTTCCCTTCCCTCTCCCCCTTCCATATCTACGCCGGCAAGGGCTGCATGTTAAACATGATTTTGCTGGCATTATGCGGGCGCTTTCACTCCGCTGCTGCGACGATGGTCTATCTTGGCCTATGATTAATGACCTGCTAGGCAATTTGGAAGCCATAATAACTCCGCGGTCCACACACAAACTATATAGTCGCATTCCTTTTGCGGATTTGCCAAGCTGTTACCAAGGGGCCTGCTCAGGAGCCGGATTGCTCGAGAGATAGCGAAGCATTTCTGCAGATGCCATGTGGGCCTTATCTCGCTGAAAAGTGCAATGCACAGTGGGCTCATTTACCAAATCCAAAGCAGAGATCTTGCCGCTTCTTTATTTCAGCACAGATTAGGGGGAAAACATCGCTGGAAAAAGAAAAAAAAAAAAGCCTGATAAAAAGCGATCTCTCTATACGGTCTGTAGGTTCCGAGTGATCACATAGACAGCATATAGTGGTGTTCCCCAATTTTGAATCAGCTTCATGCAGGACTAACGCTCATAATGTCCTCCAAAAGCAAAGACTGGGGTTTGGAAAACACTAGGCTTAACAAAGGCTGCTCTTCAAGGTTTGCTGTTTGGAACTGTGTGTGTGTGCTCACTTCTAAACAGGAGGTCTGCGGTGTTGGGCTGGGAATCAGGGGACTGAGGTCTAGTCTCAGTTCAGGCACTGCCTTGCTGTGTGACCCTGGATGCATTTCTTCTCCTCTCTGGGCTGCAATGTTGACATCAGTGCAACAGCAAGGTTGAATGTAGCAAACAATGGAGCAGGCATTTTCTGGCTCTAATTTTTATTCATTTAGCAGGTATTTATTCAGTGCCCACTATGTACTTGGCACTTTTTCAGGCTCTTGAGATATTTAGGGAAGAAAGCAGACAAAGACCTCTGTGCCTAAGAATCTTACATTCTTAGGAGGGGTGAGACAAACATGAATAATAGAATAATTGGTATATCAATTGTGTATGTTAGAAGATAATAAATACTGTGGAGAAGGAGGAAGTTGAGCAGAGTAAGAGGGTACAGGAGAGTTGTGGGTGGGGAGTTGGAGGCAGCTTACAATCCAGAACAGAACAGGGCGGTCAAGATAGGTCTTGGCGAGAAGTGGGACTTGGCAGTGACATTTAGGTGATGAGCGAGCCAGCCAAGCATATATCCAAGTGGGAAGCATCCTGGCAGAGAGCACATCTCCAGAACATCTGATGGACTGGTTTTCAGTCACTTAACTAGCTGGTGGCAACTTTATCACCCTGTTCAGTTGTTTCAACTTTGGCAGCATGTTGAAAGTACCCTGGAGACTAGAAAAATACAGAGGTTGGGGGTCCCACATCCAGAGATTCTAATTTTATTTGTCTGGGGTGCAGCCTGGGCATTGAGAGTTTACAAAGCTCCCAAGGTATTTCTTTTGAATATATTTTTTTATTGTTGTTCAAGTACAGTTGTCTCCATTTCCTCCCCACCACCATTCCCCCCACCCCAACTCCAGCCATCCCCACTTCCAACCCTTGATCCTACCCCACTTTGGTTTTGTCCATGTGTCCCTTATACACGTTCCTGAAAACACTTCCCCCTTTTTCCCCCATTATCCCCTCCCACCTCACCTCTGGTTACTGTCAGTTTGTTCTTAATTTCAATGTTTCTGGTTATATTTTGCTTGCTTATATGTGACCAAGTTGAGAAATGCTAATCTAGATAGAGCAAGCAGGTCAGCTCCACCATAACCTTCCCAGGGGCTTTTTGTCATTGAAAAGCCACCTTACAACTCACAATGTCAAAACAAGTACCAGTTTCCCCTGCTTTTCAAAAGTTTGCCCCAACTCCACTTCACTTTTACAAAAGGCCTACATTAGTACTTGTTTTCTCTAACTGAAAGAAATCAGAAGAAGACTTTTGCTTTTATGAATAGAAGGCAAAAAGCAAAAAATAGCATTTAGCGATATAGCTTTGACCAAAGAGCTGTGTTTGGGACTTACTAAGGGGAGTTAGAAGAAAGCACTTGGGAGGTGAGCAGCTTCAGCTGGTACAACCCTTCTTTCCTTATCCTTCCTTTTCTAGTCTGGAAAGCAGACACGATCTAGAGGTGGAACAGTCATCTCAGGACCCCAGGCACCAGGCCAAACACTAAGTAAAGACAGAAAGCTAGCAATTTGTAGCATATTAATGTCCCCAATGTCAGGAACCATATTACAGTACCTGCTGGGGAAGCACAAGATTTGCATCCTAGTCAATGCTCATCTTTTGCTGAAGGGAAACGACCAATGGCATTTTGTTGAAGCTCAGTAAGGAAAAAACAGTACGATGTGCTGGAAGGTGCTCCACACTGGGTGTAGGGGCCCGGCTTCAAGTTCTGGCCTCGCTTCTAGTGAGCTGAGAAATCCTGGGCAAGTCACTTCAAGCATTTATGATGTGAACAACCTTGTCTGTTTAATGATATATGTAAGATACAAGGCCTCTTATATCTCAAGTAGTTAATGATAATTACATTCTTACGTGTAGCCAGAATGTGTAGCAGTCCTAAGAGAGTAATTTAGGTGCAACCTCCCAAAGTTCAAGGGTCCTAGAAAGTTATAATAATTAAAAGAGTATGGTAATAATTCATGAACCAATAGAATCAATGGAACAGAGTACATCTTGAAACAGTACTTACCCAACAGTAGTATAAGATAATGGAGCTATTATAAACAAAGTGAGAATGAGTAAATTTATTCAACAAATGATGTTGGTAAAATTGGTTATTTTAAGAGAAAGCAGTTACTTGCTTTTAACATTAGTTACTGTATAATGCAAAATAAAGTCTGGCCTGAGTGAGGGATTGAGTTTACAAAAATAAAGCCACAAACAACCAGAAGAGAACACAGGTCTTAACTGATCTGTGGGATGTGAAAATGTCTTTAAGCATAAAAACAATGAATGAAGAGAACCACAGAAGAGAAAAAAAAATAGATTACACTGTAAAGACAACTTAAAAGTTAACACATTAAATTGTTATAATTAAATTAAAAAATGAAGGACTAACTGAAAAAATATTTGCAGCACATATCACAAATATTCAGCATTTTCAATGATAAAATTTTTATAAATCATAGAATATAGCAACATTTTATAATAAAAAATAGGAAAAGAAACAAACAGGCAATTTATGAACTATGACAAGGTCAAGAAAGATTAGAAAAATGTTTAACTTCACAATAATTAAAGAAATAAAAATATAAGTGAGATGCTTAGATGCAACAATAAAAAAATGAACAAAATCTTGTCATTTACAACATGGATGGACCTAGAGGATATCATTCTAAGTGAAATAAATCAAATGGAGAAAGATAAATATGGTATGATTTCATACATAAGTAGAGAAAGTCCCCCCAAATCCCTCCAACAAATAAACAAACCCACCCAAAACAAATGAACAAACAGAACAAAACATAGATACAGAGATTCACAGATACACAGAACAAAGTGATGGTTGCCAGAGGGGAGGGCATTGGGGGATGAATGAAAAGGTGAAGGGGTGTAAAAGGGATAAACTTCCAGTTATAAAACAAACAGGCCGTTGGGATGTAGTGTGCAACACAGGGAATATAGTCAATAGTATCATAATAAGTTTACATGGCTGTAGGTAGTTAATAGACTTATCATGGTGAATACATCATAAGGTATATGAATGTTGAATCATTATATTGTATGCCTGAAGTTAATACAATGTTGTATGTCAACTATACTTTAATAATTTTTTAAAAGATCAAAAGAATTGGTAATACTCAATTTAGGTCATGTAAATAAATGTTTTACAATGGCTGGTGGAAATCCAAATTGATACAACAACCTTTTGGGAAGTAATTTTGCAATGCTTATAAAGAATTTTTACAATTTAGTGTCTTTTAAACCAGAAATACCATTCACAGGGATTAACATTCAGGAAAACAACCATAAAGAAACAATCAGAAATAAATTATCTATAACTGAAGTACTACCTGTAATACCAAAATCTTCAGAATAATCGAAATGACCAAAAACAGAGGAATAATTACATAAATAATGGTAGAGCCATAATGCAAACAATTAGCATCTTCATTTAAATGTACTTTTATGAAATCTGTTCATTGATATGAAAATGACCACAATAAAGTGTTAAGTAAAATTTTAAAAGCAGAATACATAAACTGCATGTTCAGTATGCACCCAAATCCAATTGTGTAATTGTAATACACACACCATTTTAGAAAGAGTTTGAAAGGAAAGAAACAGCATGTTACCATTCTTGGGTAGGAGGACTTCAAGTGGTTTTAATTATCTTTTAAAAAACATTTACTGTGTGAAAGCAGGTTTTATTTACATAAGTAGACAAATGCAAATGTCACAAAATCTAGCAACGAATAGATAAGCAAGCAACCCCTCTCTTCTTCCTTCCCTACACCCCAGTATGTGTAATCGATGCTCTGGGTAAAAAGGATGGTTTTAGAATCTGGATTTTTTCTTTTTTACTCAGAAAGCCAAGAATAAGGCTAGATTTGATTCACTGACATTTATAGGAGGCTTCTGAGAGAGGACATGTGATAAATTAATACTGGGGTATAAAATGTGCCATTTATGGAGCACCCCTTATGCCTGCAGGATGCTAGGGACCTGGCATACTTCAGGTTAGTGGCTGAAGTCCCCACTGTCCTACTCAAGAAGCCCCTCTGATAGGTCCTGTCTGATGGCACCTGCGGCTGCAACAGAGACAGTGGAGTGAACGCCTGTATCCCTGTGTTTTCAGCCAGAATTCAGAAATTATTTTTTCACAGAAACATCGGAAATGTGGGGAGGTTAGGTTCTCATATATGATCCTTTTTGCATAATGCTTTTTATGTAGGTCTAAAAATCTCAGCCTTGTTTGTTTAAGGTGATTGTTTTGTGTGCAAAGCGTTATGTGAATTGCTACATTCTCAACTCATTTAATCTCTACAATAGTTTCCTAGAACTTCTGTGACAAAGTACCACATACAGGGTGGCTTACAACAACAGAAACTTGTTCTCTCACACTTCTGGAGCCAGAAGTCTGAAACCAAGGTGTCGGCAGGGTTAGTTCCTTCCAGAGCCTCAGAGGGAGAACCTGTTCCTTGGTTCTCTTCCTAGCTCCAATGTCTGTCTCTGTCATCATAGAGCATTCTCTTTGCTGGGCATCTGTTCCCTGTCTTATAAGAACACCTGTCATTGGATTAGGATTCACCCCAATCCAGTATGACCTCAACTTGATTACATCTTCCAAAAAGTCCATTTCCATATATGGTCATGTTCACAGTATCCAGAAGGTTAAGCATTTTGATGTATCTTTTTTAGGGAGATACAATTCAACCCACAACACATGTGATCAAATTACTTGTATTGGAAAATTCATTCAGGGTACCACATAACACCTGGTACAGGAATCTTTGCAACACCATCTATTGGTAGGTTGGGCCTCTTCTCCCCATTCCCCATCCCCTGGCCCCCATCCTGTAGTCAATTCCCACCCTATTGTCCATGTTCATGGGTCCTTTATACATGTTCCTTGATGGGCTTCTTCTCTTTATGTATATAATTATGGGTTTAGCTGGGAATGTCCCATTTTATCTAGTTTGATGGAAAGAGAAGAGATTTTGAAAGGAAGAAGGAAGCTAATATTGAGAGCACACAAGTTACCTTATCGAATCCTTACCATTATACTTTTGTGTAGATATAAAAATCCCATTTTATAACTCAGAGAAGTTGAGAAATTTGCCTAAGTCACACAGTATATACATTCAGCAACAGGCATTTGAGTGCAAATTTGTCTGATTTCAAAGACATTGTCTTTCAACTGTTCCCTGGTGCCTCACCTTTGGAGTCAGAAGATCTGAGTTCTAGTGTTGGTCCATTTCTACTGAGTGCTATGACCTGGACTAAGTCTCTTAATCCTTTAATTTTGCTGAAACCCTTTCACTTTACAATGGAACTAATAAATGTCATCTTTATGGGTTTTTATGAGTATCTAGAAAGATGAAGTAAAATATGATGGTAAGGGCTGGCTTTGGGGTTTAAATAGCCTGAAGTTGGAGTCTTAGCTTGATGTGAAGAATGTCACAGAAGTTTACTTAGCCTAAATTTGTTTTTCTGTAAAAAAAAAAAAGGATTATCTCCCCAACTTTAAAGGTTTGCTGCAAAGATTAAGTAGCTTTATATCCTTAACACACTTAGCTCAGTGTCTGGCCATAGTAAGCCCTCAAAAGTGACCTATAGTTAGGAATTTAAAACTATTTTCAAAGGTGCAAAGTTTGCCAGTTTTCAAAATTGCATCTATTTTGGTTTTTATGGAATCATAATTTCTCAGTCTTTTCCCCCTTTAACTGAAAATCACCCAGGTTTGACCATCGAAGGTAATCCTAACATCTACACAACTCTAAAAGGCTGGAGATTTGCCACATAGAAGGACAAAAGCCCCTGCCACAGAGTTCCTAAATGTCCCACTCCTGGAGGAGAAGAGGGCCGTCAGCCTGTTTTAGGCTCTGTGAGGTCTCAGGGTCTCTGACGAGTCCCTCATTAACTCATCCTTGTTCGTGCACTCCATGACCTGCCCAGCCTGCATCAGTCTGTGGCTGCTCCAAGTTATCACGTGGCCAGCTTCTCTAGGCCCATTTCAGCTTGAGTAACCCTGGGCATGACAAATGTCTATCAAGGTATTCACTGAGATTTCTTATCAGTCCTGAAAACATCTGCCTGGCTCCCTCTGCTGAAACCCCTGAGGATCTCTCATTTGTCAGCTCAGCCTTTTAGGCTCCATTCCCATCCCTTCTCTTTGCCTTACCCTCCCTTCTCCCTCGCTCACACAAAGGCTGGTGTTTAGAGAGCCTGTCATACCCACTGACCTTGCAGAGGGAAGTCACTTTATACATAAATCTTCATGTTCTCTAGCCACATAAATTTGACCCCAGCTATTTAGACCAGGGATCAGTGCTACCCAAAGTGAAGTGATCTGCAGGCAGTCCAAGAAGTAGTGTAACTTAAGATTCCTGGTCTGCAGGGGAGCTCAATGTTGTATGGTTTCTGATTTCAAGACCACAGCACCCAGGCAACTCTTCTCTTGAGGAGGCTGGGTGGGACACACCCCAAGATGTTGATCAGCTGAGGGAAAGCAGTAGACAGCAGCCTCCAGGAAGCAGAAAGTAAGAGAGAAGCAGACAGAAAGGGAATGAGTCCTGAGCATGGAAAAGCTGTGAGGAGGACCCACTGAGGGTTCTGTTCATAATGTCACCAGAGACTTGATCCAGACAGCTGGGTTTTTGAGGCATCCCAAACAGTATTGTGGACGTTACTATTTTATTCTTAGACTGCACACAACAAAAATCAGGTCTGGTAACTGCAGGGAGAGAAGTGTGTTGGGAAAATGTGGGAAAGCTCTTAGAACCAGAGTAGCTGAAGAAGCGGGCTAGGCAAAGAGCAGGAGGTAGACGTCTCTGGGAATCTGGGAAGCAAGGCTCCCCCGAGTTCTGCTTCTGCAATGAGTCAAGTTCAACTTCAACTTTACTCAGAGGAAATCACTGAGATAGTCTGAATGTCTCATCTGGACTGTCTGTAGTTAGAGAATTGTAGGAAATCTTGTTTGGCAGAAATTAAGCTTTTTTACCTAAAATAATGGGGGCCTGGATACTGTTGGAGCCAAAAAGGTGGTCACCTTGTCCTCTGAGGGCTGGATGCAAGGCTGCTGATACTACTACCTGGGCTTTCATTTTTCTGATGGCAATCTCCTGTTACCTGAGCTCACCTGACCCTGTCTCGCAGAAGTAGTGCTCCTTTATCGCCTCCAGTTTTGTAGACCTTCCCATTCGGAAATGGTGTTCATTTTGTCTTTCTCTTATTAGTCAGTTGTTGGAAGGCTGTATTTTTATTCCCATTTCATTGCTCCTTTTTGTGTTCATTACAATTACCATGTGACTTTCCAGTTCCTTCCACTAGAGGCTGAGTACACTTCCCTGTCCCTTGAGTTTGGGATCAGCCCTGTAACTTGCTTCAGCCAATATTTGCAGATGTGATGGAAGCAGAGACTTGAGTTGTGCTTAAGCAGTTGGGCTTTGCTCATGTGCACCTCTGACACACTCTAGAGAAAACAACACACTCTGGGTAGCTCCCTGGTTCCAGGGCGTTGGCAGCTCTGTGGAACACACCTGGTCACAACCTGTACTTGGGAACCAAGCCCAGCTGCACCTAAACCTAGATTGGCAGACCTCTAGCTGACCTGCACATGAATGATCAGGAATACACGTTTGATTTGGGGATGGTTCATTACACTGCATTATGATGGTAATTGCTAACACATCCATCTTGCCACGCAATAAGGTGGAATGGAAATAATACACATTTTGGAATAAGACAGACGTGATCTGAAATCCTGGATCCAATATTTATTAGCTATAGGACTTCGGGGAAATAAACGCTTTGAGCCTCAGTTATTAGGCTAATGGAAATAATCCCTTTCTCACTTCCCTTTTCCTAAAAAGCATCTTTTTAAAGCAGCATTATTGGGGAATAACTGACATACTGTAAGTTACATGTGCTTATTGTGTATGTCATAAACTCGACATGTATCTGCAGCCATGAACCATCATCACAGTTAAGATAATAAATGTATCCACCACCTGGAAAAGTTTCTTGGTGACTTCATGTAATTTCTCCTTTCCTCCCCTCAACCTCACTTCCATCCTCAGGTAAGCACTGGTCTATTCTCCGAAAGTGTGGACTAGCTTGTGTTTTTTTTTCTAGAATGTTATTGAAATGGAAACATATAGTATACAATCATATTATTTGTATTGATTTTTTTCAGTAGGCACAATTATTTTAAGATTCATCCATGTTGTGGTATCAATACTTCAATACTTCATTCTTTTTTACTTCTAAGTAGCATTTCATTGTATGGAAATAAACACAATTTGTTTATTCATTAACCTATTGGTGGACATTTGACTTGTTAACCAATGTTGACTATTACAAATAAAGCCTATTAATATTAATGTAAAAGTCTTTTTATGACAACGTCTTTAATTTCTCTTGGGCAAATACCTAAGTGTAGAATGGCTGGATTGTATGGCAGGTGTAGGTTGTCATTTTACCTTTAATTGAAATTTTTACTGAGATAATGAGAGATTCCCCTGCAGTTACATAAAGATAATTCAGAGAGGTAATCCCTTGCATATTTTACCCAGTTTCCCCCAATGGTAACATTTTGCAAAACAATAGTATAATATCGCAATCAGGATATTGACATTGACTTAACCCACTAATCTTACTCAGTGTACTTATTTGGAAGTACGCCTATTCTTGTACACAGTTGTGTGTGTGTTTGATTCCATGCAACCTTATCACATGTGTAAGTTTCTGTATCCACCACCACAGTCAAGATACTGACCAGTCACATCACCACAAGAATTCCTTCTATTGCCTTGTCTATAAAAATAGAGATGACATTCTCAAATTATTGTGAGAACTATTAAATGTCATAGTTAATCTAAAGTATGTTCTGGTGCCTTTACACACTATGGTTTTAACAAATATGAGACTCCCTTTCTCTCATGCATAGTAAGTGCTCCAGTAATATTTCTATAGCTCTGGAGTCAGAATTCACTAGTGATGTGCTGGAGAATATTTACCAACTGGCTCTGTAAGGGGAAACTATGCCCTAAGTTATAGTATTTGCCATTACCTCAGAGGAAATCCTCCTGCCACAGCTGATTTCAAGCAACTTACATGATATCACTGAACACAGGGCTGGGGGGGCGGGGATGATAGCACCACGCCATTACACAACACTCCCATCAGACAGCTGCAGATACGATAGATGGAAATCACTTCAAAAGCATAGATAATGATAAGGCATAGTAAAATAGGAAGTAATGAGTTTTGGACATTATTACCTTTGTTTTTAATAGAATTTATTTTTTTCTTGTAAGTTAATTTAATTTTTACTAATGGCTATATTTAAAAACTGACTTGCAAAATTCAGGAAATATCAGCAATTGGTTCTTTTAAGTCAGTACCACCCAATTCCAATACCCCATTTTATCTCTTCTCCCACTTCCTCAACTCACCTTTCTAGGGCTTTCTTCCTTGAGTATATAGTTGCAAAAGGGGGAGTTTTTTTCTCTGATGTTTTCCTGGAGCTGAACTTTGGAAGCTGCTTGTCAGCATGCTGGACTGTCACCCCTGGTTCTACCTTGGGTGACTGCTTGACTTACTGCAGGACACCAAAGAAGTGGATGAGGGCACACCACTCTCCTCTCTAACCGTCCTGCCGCTTTAACCTCCCGGCACCACTCCACACAGAGCTGCAGGACTGACAAAGGCCTTATTGAATAGTTGACGAGTAATTAGAGAAAACTACAATCTTGAAAGGAAAAAAAATCTAAAACTGGCGCTATAATTATGACTTTCTAGAGTCCAAGGGAAGGGAAAGCATTCAGAACACAGTAAGTGCCATCCTTTTTAAATTAAACAACTGTCTCTATGCTGGGCATGGTATTTGGCCCGTATAGAAAGGGGACAGACACATTCCACAATTTTAGTTTGGCTCTCCTAGACAGGTTTTAATCTCTCCCAAAGAACACATTTTTTTCAAACCTTCCTAATGTGAACATGTACTCTGTGATATTCAGGAGGAATCCTATTCCCTGACATCCTGCCTTCCATTGTTCTTCCCTCCACTTTGGTACCATTCTGTTTCAGGCTCACTCTAGACTAGGTATTGGGGAGATGGGGGCTTTTCAGCAACATGTTAGTGACCTTTCACACCCTGCCTGGATCCTGCCAAAGAGGCTGGGTGCGCTAACATAGGTTTGAGGCTCCAAGCTTTATAGAAAATTGCAGAAACCTTCCAGGTATAGCCTCCTTTGAAATCTCCCCTTTGATAAAAATTATAGTCACACTTATTTATTCTATTTAATGTTTTGCAGGTAAAAATCATTCGTCTATTTCATTAAGCACATAAACACATCTCAGAAGGAGAAACAAGAATTCTTAGTGCCCGTAAACCTCAAACCCCTAAGGAGGAATAAAATGTTTACTCCATGGGTTTACACCTTGCAAGGCACCTTTAGATGTGGGGCCAGAAGGTTTCATTGCTCTGCAGGAAGCTGAATTTCACCCCATTGTTTCTAAATTGCATCCCTTCTCGCCTTCCAGGATTAGAAACAGGCACACTGCCGGTCCAGGTCCATTTTGCCTCTTTGGCCTCTCACACGAGCAGGTCCAGATATTGCAGCAAACTGGGATTCAGTTGTTAAGACTAGAGAGGTGAAATCAAGCACAGTCTCTCTTATCGAGGAGAGAGTTTTGGAAAAATGCAGATGTACAAATTCAATGTGATAAATACCACAAAAGAATGTGAACCAAATGGTGTGGGATGGCAGAATGAACCCTTCACTCCCGCTGGAAACATGGAGGGGGGTGAGGAAGGCTTCCCACTGGCATCGACAGTGAAAGATCAGAAGAGGCTTGCTGGTAAAGAGAAATAGTGCTAAAGGGCATGCGAGGCTCAAAAAAATTGAATGTACAAAAATATAGAAACATTTGAGTGGGGAGTGGTGAGTGAGGGAATTATGTGTAGTCTGTATAGTTATATGTGTGATTGCGTGTGAGTGTGCATTTGCTGGGGAACGAGTGACAAAGGGTGAGATTAAAAAGGATAGAACAAGATGGCAAAAATATCTGAATACGCTGAAGAATTTGAGCTTTATTTTGTAGGTGCTTTGGCCCTCGGTGATGTAGCCAACTAACGTTTTCAAGTAGGAGATTAGGCTCATCCATCGGAGATGATCGGGTTGGCATGGTTACATGTGACTTGTTGGGGAGAGACCGGAGGCAGAGAAGCAGGTAAGAGAAGTTGAGATTAATCTGCTTTTTCGGAGGTCTGGCTCAGGGTAGCTGGAGTGATGGGTAAGCCCAGGGAACACGACAGAGCGCTCCATGAACGCTTGTTGAATTAACGAATGTATAAATGAACACACTAAATATAGGTAGGTCAGCCTTTAATCTGCAAGTACTTTCAGGATGCGGTGCTGATTTCTTTTTAATGAAGAATTTATTCTGTAGACCGCTATCCAGCAGTAAAAGCTTAAAATTTAGACTTCCAAGCCAGCAGTCTTGAAACTCCACCTCTTCCTCACACACTGGCATTGGAAATGGAGAACATCTGAAAGCTTTTGTATAATCTGATTAAGAAGCTGAATAAGAAGAGGCAAAGGGTTAACGATTAGTAGTTTAACACCACATTTACCTAAGTTGAAAGGGTTTTTCTAAAGATTGTAAAAAAAAAAAAAAAGACCTTTGTGAAGTATGTAATGGGAGGGCTGGGCTTAAAGCCCAGAGTTAACATAGCCACCGTCCTTTCTGCCCATTCTGGTTACTTTCTATGGTTAAAAATCTTCTGCACCCAACTTCCGAGACAACTGTCCTTCATGTTAATCTGGAAAAGAATTCGTGCCCTGGTTTGATAGCACCACCCGAAATCTGTGTGCTTTTACTCTGACTGACTGTGTTGATAATAACATGTATTCTCAAGGGAGGAGATACCATCCATTCTCAAGGAGGCAAAAGTTGTTCCTGGGGGTAGGGACATTTTGTGTACCACAGTCCATAAATAGATGTGCAGTATAGCTCTAATAATTTCATAAGGCCAATGAGGCAAAGAGCTGTCCAAAATGGCTCTTTACAGAAATGATAATAGTAATAGTAATAATAATAATAATAATATCCTTGCAGGAATAATAATAATAATAGATTTTTTAAAAGGTTCAGAAACACTGGTTATAAGAAAATAAAACACACTAACATTGTTCCTTTTCTCATCCCTAAGAAAAAGGATATCATGTTGGGAGTTAGGAGAGTTGAGTCCTAAATTTGTTTTAAAGATTTTATTTATTTATTTTTCAGAGAGAGGGGAAGGGAGGGAGAAAGAGGAGGAGAGAAACATCGACATGTGATGTATGAGAGAAACATCATTCAGTTGCCTCTTGCATGTCCCCAACTGGGGATCTGGCCTGGGAATTGAACCTCTGACCTTTGGTTTCACAGACCAGCACTCAATCCACTGAGCAACACCAGCCAGGGCTCTAATTTTCATATTTATCACCAATGAATACATTCTTTCATTTATTTATTTATCAAATATTTATTGAGTACCTTCTACGTGCTGGGCTCTGTGCTAGAGACTCTGGAAGTAGGATCAAAACCAAGGCATTGCGTTCTCATAGAATTTATGTTTGGGGATGGAACAGATAATAAATAAGCTCCAAATGTTTATAAATAATAATGATAATAAATATAAAGAGGTCTATGTATGTAATAATTAGTTTAGCATTTTTATAATAATACACGCTATAAAGAAATTTGGAAAGGACCACAGGAAAAGGTAAGCTGGTAGAACACAAGCAGAGATGGTCCCCCTGTGACAGTGACACAGGAGCTGAGTGTCCAGTGGTAAGAAGGATTCAGCCCCCAAAGATTTGGGAGCAGAACATTTCAGGAAGAGAGAAGCGTAAGGATGGAGGTCCAGAGGCAGGAGCAAGCTTGTCCCTTGGGTACAAGGGGCAGAAAGATGTGGCTGGGCTGAACTGAGTCCAGGGGGAGAGGAACACATGAGGCAGGCGATGGGCCAGGCCAGATCATCCAGGGCCCTGCAAGCTGTGGGGAGGGGCTCGATTTTATTCTAAGCGCTGTTTGATTTTTGAGCAAGTCTTCCAACTTCTGTCACATGGTGAGTGTGGGGTGAGGGGGTAAGGTAGTTGAATGGTTCTAGAATGTTAAGTTGAGCCTCATCTAATTCAGAATCTGGGAGAGATGCCTCCCATCTTTACAACGAGGAAAGTAAGGAAAAAAATAAAACTCCCATCTGCAAAGAGGTGAGTGACTGGGCTAGGACAAATTCACGTTTCTCTGGAAAGAAAGGAGTGAAAAGAACTCAGGGCTACGATATCATATCTGAAATCGTAACCAGCCTTCTTTCCACTTACAATTTTTGAGGTGCACAGACTCTTTTTCCTTCTCTGCCAGTCTGCTTCTCCTGTCACTCTGGGTTGTGCAGTGGGGGAAAGCACAGGATTGGGGGCCGGGGCCTGGGGCTCTGGAGCCCCATCTGTTATTAAATAAATCTGTGACACGAGCAAGTCCGTTCCAGGATCTGGGCCTCCAGACCCTCATCTGGGACCATCATTAAGATTCCTTCCAGGACACAGACTCTATGATTCTATTATTTTGCTTTTCACCAGAGATGGGGAGAAACATATCACCCTGCCTGAAACTGCACCCAAACTCCTCTAAAATAATAAAGTAGTTTCCTTTGAAATGGTTGAGCAGGGAAGTCAGGAGGCCCTTGCAGAATATGATGAAACCCACTCCCAACTGAATATTGAGTCAGAGGGAGGTCTGCAACTGGGGTGGGGGGAGAGTGGAGAGAGAGGGAGATGCCAGGGTTGGGGAGAGAGAAATTTTAATTGCAATTGTTTGGCCTGCTGATCCTAAGCAAAGGACAAGAAGCCCCCAAGCAGCCTCAAACACAGATATTTGAAAGGCAGAGCCGGCTGGGGGATGGTTTGGCTTCTCCTTTCCCTCTGGGCTGTTTGAGGAGCGGTCTGCAGGGTCTGCAGCGCTGACAAGCATGGGTTTTGGAGGCCATTGAAAAGTTTTGGGCCTAAATAGGGTAGGCAGCTTGGCTTAAGTGTTGCTAAGGAATACCTGGCAACCGGCAACAATAGGCCTTTTAGAGAATCCAGGGCAAACAGTGACCGTGGTAATGGGGTGGGCTTAAGGGTCTCCTTGCCCGGCTGGGCCCCTCCTCTCCTCACACAGAGGCCTGGGCACTGGGCTATGTTCCGGAAATTCTCTGCACAAAGCCCCATTCAGTGGGAGGAGGGTCAATGCGTGTGCTTTTGGGGATGGGGGTGGAGACAGGGGGTGGGGAGAAGGCGGGGGAGGGGGTACAGGAGAAGGAGCTTTACTGCCAAAAAAAAAAAAAAATCCCTCTCAAGTCTCTTTCTTCATGCAAGGACTAAAAGAGGCACAGAAAGTGCTAAGTTTGTAAAAGAAGCTGAAAAGGTTCAGAAAATAGCATAAAAGGGGCTGGGAAACGCCCCGTGAATTTTGAACAGAGCGGAGAAGGGACCCTAAAAAGCAATTAGTGATGCTGCTTGTAAATGCTGCAGCAGCTCACTTGAGGTGGGGAGCTGAGGGCTGGAGGTGGGTGCACAGGGGCGTGGGAGGGAGTGGCAGGCAGGTAAGAAGTGGGCCGGGGGTTGGTGGCAGGAGGTGAGGAATAGGGTCGAGGTCCAGAGTGGGCAAAAGGAGATGAGTGAAGAGTGAGGAGTGGAAGGGTGGAAAACGGAGCAACCCAGTCCTCTCTTTCACCACTTGCCTTCAGTTGCTATCTGGTTGTGCAGCTGTCTTCTTCACTCAGATACTGTCCCCTGTTTCAGGCAGCGCCCCCACTCCCACCCCCGCCCCCACCAAGGCAGTGCAGCCTGAGGCACTGACTGGCATCCAGGGTCTGTCCCTCCAGCCTCTTGGTCCCCGATAACCATGAAGGAAGAACCAAGCTTCTGAATGAGTGGAGACAGCCCGCTCCTCACAGCTGAGTAAACCTTAGGATGCTCAGGAGTGGGCATCTGTCTGAGTCCCCTGGGGAGGCTCAGATGACATCCTTGGAGGAAAGCAAAGGAGCCAACAAATTAACGCTCTAGAAATTCCACGTGCTCTGGCTGCATAACATCCATGCTCAAATACCCTACTCAGCCTCTCTAAAGATAATAATTTTATATTTCCTGCAGAATGTGCACAGTGACAATTATCTGTATTCCTACTGTGTCGCCGCATCAACTGATAATCAAGAGAATTATGTTCCAGTTGAAAGCAGAGTTAAATAAACAGACATTAAATGAGGCCAATAATAGATGTACCAAAATAATCCAGGCAGGAATCAGTCATTCAAACACAGAACTGTTTGGTAGGGAAGGTAGGAGGCATTCAGGGCCCAAGGTTGGCAGCTCCCTGTCTGTAGCTCAGCCAGGCTGATTCTAGCTTGTTCCTGGGGTCCTGACCAGACTGCTGTCCTAAACTGCTCTTCCCCTCCTTCCCTCCCTCTTTTCCATCCTCCCTACTTCCCTCCCTTTCTCTCTCTTCTTTCCCTCAACAAACATTCATTATTCATTATCAACTAGGTGCACTTGGGCACCATTATTAAGATTAATAAATGCTGCCTTTCTTGAGATTTGTGACCCTCTGTGGAAGATTCATATTGGATCTTGTTTTGGTCCTGTATGGGGCAAGGGGGGAGGGCGTTAGCTCTCTAAAGGCAAATCAAGCTGCTGTTTCTATAAGTAGGGAGAATGGAATGCTGAAGAGGGCAAATAATGGAGGTCCAGTAAGCATGCATTCAATCAATGCATGTTTATTAGAGGTTACTCTGTGTACCAAGTACCATCCTAGGTCCTGGGAATTTAAAGACCAACGTGCAGATTCAAGTCCTTAAAAAGCTTCCAACCTTCCAATACACAATGGAAGCAGGAGAGAAGGGCTCTGGCAGAGTGAGGCAAAGGAGAATTCAGGAGGAGGCAGCTGTGACTTGAAGGATGAGTAGCAGAGAAAAGTTTACTGGGTAGAGTCCTAGAGTGGAAGTATTCCCAGGAGAGAAAAGCCTGTGTATCCAGGCATGGAAGCAAGAGAAGGCCTGGTGTCTTTAGGCCCCTGCAAGTCCTTTAACAAGCACGGCTTCAGGGTACGCAGGTCAGAGAGGTGAGGCTGGGAGGAAAGGTGCTGGGAAAGTAATTAGCGACAACGACAGAAAGGCTTTGTTGCTGTGACTACTCTAGAGTATGGGGTGATGAGCAGGAACCTTACTTCTGCTGGTTTCTTGTTTCCCTGCATGTGGACTTTATGAGCGATGCTCTCTTGGCTTCTCCGCCTCCTTACTCCTGCCCAAGAGCAGGAATTTTAGCCCATTTTCCTTCTTTCTGGCACAGAGCAACCTTTCTGATGTGTTCTTGGTCACACTGTAAAAGAAGTCTGTCTTTACAGGGTGAGACCTATCTGTGAGTGTCCAGTTGTTAGGTAGTTTAACTTGGGGTTGTAGGATTAGGAAGCTATTGTTTTCCCAAACCTAAGCCTGGTTCTTTGAATGTATTTTCATTAAAAAAGCATGATGTTTTGATCTCTGTCTGGCTTTGGTTCCTCTCAATGAACAGAACAGGGGTACTATTTTTTAACCTCTTGAAATGTCAAGGCAAACTAAAGAGTTTACATCTACCCTGGAGAAAGATGGCCATCAGGAATATGAGCAGTGGAATGAGTTTTATATTTAAAAAAAAAAGTCACTTTGAGAGGTGGATAGGAGTTGGATTGGAGAGAGCAAAGAGAATTAGAAGGAAAGATATGATGAGGATCTTAATGGACAGAAATAGCAGTGGGGGATTCGAGTGGAGAAAGAAAAAGGATTTGGAAGGAGAGATATTCGAAAAGCAGAATGAATAGCTGTTGAGGGTTGATTGCATCTTAGGGTAAGAAGAATCTGGATTTCTGTTAAGTCAATTTGAGTCTCATTTGCTGGGACAAGGAATGGGAATGAAGTGCAAGGTTGGGGGAGGAGAATAATTAGCTCGTTTTGTGATATGCTGACCTCAAGGGCACATAAAACTCTATTAGGCAGTTAGATGTATGCATTTAGAGCTCTGAGAAAAATAACCCAGCTGGATTTATACATTCATTTAGAAAAAAAAAATGTTGAAGCACAGGAATAAAAGACATTGCCAAGAGAGGGTGTAGAATGAGGCAAAAAGAAGTGTGTGGATGGAAACCAATATTTAAGTCAAGTTCAAAAAATATATACTGAGTCCCTACTGAATATTAGGGAGACTATTATATTATACTTTATTTTATTGGAATTTGCTATTAGTTGAGTATCTCAGCACAAAATGTACCTTCCATGATGGTCCCCAAATCACTTTTTTTTTTTTTGCTAAGAATTCAAGCTGTGTGCTAGGTATTCATTATTACTTCCATCCATCTGTATATCTTACACATATATAACATATATACAAGCTAACATTTATAAACATTATGATGCATCCATTTCTTTACACACAATTATACAAGGCAGGTACTGTTGACTCTGTTCTATAAATGAAGAAACTGAAGTTCAGAGAAGTGTAGCAGTCCACAATTTGAAACCAGGCCTGTCTCAATGCAAAGCTCATGCTGTGAACCATGGGTCACATGGTTTCTCTTCATCAAAGAAGAGGCCATGTGAGTTGAAGTCCTTAGAAGATTACCACATGGCTACGGAGATGAAACATCCCCTGGCGGTGATGGAGAGGAACCCAAAGTGCAAAGTAAGCAAGAGTGTGCAATAGTGGTAAGATACCGGGAAGCCTGCTTGAAGAAGGCTAACTAGATATAGAGTTAGACAGCCTTAAGTTTGGATCCTGCAATTTATTTATTGTACAATGTAAAGTGCTCTGCTCTGAATCTCAGTTTTCCTCATTGATAATTTGAGTTAGTAATGCCTCTTCAAAGGCACACTTGGCCTTCTACCCTGCGGGAAAACATGTTATAGAAAGCTCAGTGACTAACATTGACACTCACATTGCAGAAATGTTTCTGTTCCCTTGAACTTTAACAGTAAAGACAGGTCAATTCTTTGCATTGAAATAGTTTCCAAATACAGCAAACCAAACTCTAAAATGTGTTGCAAATAGGAAGGGCATCTAGAACACACAACTGTGTTTACTTGTTAAAGCATGTATAAAAAGAAATGATACAGTTATGGAAAAGTTCTTGTTTCTAAATATTAGGAAAAAATCATACAAAGAAGATTATGTGACAATATTTAAGCTTTGATAAGAGAGTAGGATATTTTCTTTGTAAGAAAAATGTAATTAAGACCAAGAAAAAGATTAGACATACTAGTTCCTGTTTAGTAATTTCTTTCCTATTTCCATTTATTAATACTTTGTAGGTGTACATTATTGTCATTTAAAGTTGTCTGACAGAATAAGAAAAGCATTTTGCTACATTAATTTTTCTGCTTAGGAGTAAAGTCAATGAAGATGAGATTGAATTCTCTGCCTAAATTCAGAATTCTTTAAGAATCACACTGTCTTGATGGAAAATCATCTCATCACTCTAACTGGTGTGGCTCAGTGAGTGATGAAAAACATCTCATCACCCTGGCTGGTGTGGCTCAGTGCCGGTTTGCCAACCAAAGTGTTTTTTGCTGGTTTGATTCCTAGTCAGTACACATACCTGGGTTGTAGGACAGGTCCCCAGTGATTGCTGTGTGAGAGGCAACCACAAATTGATACCTCTCTCTCTCTCTTTCTCCCTCCCCTCCCCTCTCTCTAAGAATAATTAATAAAATCTTTTTTAAAATCTCACCATTACTTGTAATAAAAGTAAATAACGAAAAGTATCCATGTTTTTTAATAATTGGATTTTCAGGACCACAGACAGTTCAACATTTTAGTTTTACCTCCTGCCCAATGTATTTCATTTCATGGTCAAAAGTATAATTAGACATGCATTGTACTTACATAATCTTTACTTTAAAATTTATACTTTTACTCTAAAGGAAGAAGACATGTTTGGGAACACTAATTCTCTAGTTAATTTTATCCGCTCATTCACTTTTGGATTCCATTCTCAATTTTTATTACTCACTTGGTGTTACATAACAATAATGCTAAAATTTACCAAGATTTAGATTTTTCTTAAACCTTCTTTCAAAATGTTCTTGATGCTTTAAAGTAATACTTCCTTTAACTGAATGCATGTTTGAAAAGGGAGACATAGGGAACAGGAGAGGGCAAAAGATCAGATTAGGGTTACCTTTTCTTTCAAGTTTTATGTAGACTGATGAAGATAGGAAGTGAATAATTGTCACTTAACTCTCACCTCTGTACTGGAATTTCTCCACAGGTACAAAGGGGAAGACCCCCTGGATGGAGAATTCAGGATGGGATTAAGAGGCAAAGAAAAATGTGATTAGAGAAAATCAAGAGGCAGTTCAATGAAGGTTGGAATACTAGCTGTGTCATTTAATCAAAACTCTATCAGTTGCTAGTGAAAGAAATCCAAATAAGAGAGAAGTTATTTGTCATATATGGAAAACTGCATCTTCAGGAACAGTTGCATCCAGGTGCTCAAATTATATATTGTCAGAACTCTTTTCCTCCCCATCTCTCAGATTGGCTTTTATTTTCCTACATTGGCTTCATTTTCAGGAAAGTTTTACCCTCATATAAGTGAGATGGCCACCCCTAGCTCCAAGCCTATAGCCTATTAGCATAGCTACTTCTAAGAAACATTTTAGTAAAAAACCTGGCCTATTTTCATTGACCAGTAACTGTGGTCATGGGATGGGACACAGTGATTGGTTAGGTGTGGGTCATGTGCTTACTCTTGGAGCTACAAACTGGATCAGATCCAGAAGGACCACATGGACTGACAGAAGTGGAGAGGTTTCCCCCTAAACCATGAAAGGAATAGATGACAAGCAGGCAAAAACAATAGATGTTCTGTATTCCCTTGCTAGGGTTGCCATAACAAAGTACTACAAAGTGGATGACTTAAACAACAAAAATTTACTGTCTCATTTTTTGAAATTAGAAGTTCAAAATCAAGGTCTCAGCAGGGGTAGGCTGAGGGCTATGAGGGCAGGAACCGTTCCAGGCCTCTCTCCTTGGTGTGTAGATGGCCATCTTCATGTTCGCTTGGCATTCTCCCTGTATATCTGTCTGTGTCCAAATCTTCTCTTTTTAGAAGAGCACTATATTGGATTAGAGCACACTCAAATGACTTCAATTTAACTTGACTTCCTCTGCGAAGACCCTGCCCTCAAATAAGGTCACATTCCGAGGCACTGGGGGCTAGGATTCTAATGTATGTTTTTTTAGGGAGATGCAATTTAACTCATAACTTGCTCCTACACCAGATATACTTTATTCCTGGTCTAGCTCATCTCTATACTTTTGATTTAACCTTTTGCTATAGGAAATGTCAGTTCACCTAGAACGTCTGCTACCTGTTGTTAACAGATAGAATGGTTCTCCAGCACTATACTCTCCAAGCCCAAAGAAATCATTTAAAGAAAACCATTTTTCTTGTTTCTATTAAAATGCAGATATGAGTTTGGGGAAAAGGGTGTGATACATGAATAAAAGTGTACAAGTTAACTTTACAATATTTTCCCTAAATTGGTGTTCCCAGAAGGTTCTCCAAAAAGTGTTCCCTACTCAAATAGGTTTTGAAAGTGCTTCATTTATTATCTCACTCTTGAAGAATTATAATATATATTAGCATATTGTGGGGGAATGGTTACACAAATATCCCGAGTTATTAGAGTGAATAATATTCTTCTTGAGGATTTACTGGGAGGGTCCATGAGATAATGCTTAGATCTGCACTTTTTATACAGCAGATGTTCAGTAATAGGGATTCTTCTAATATGACATGGTATCTTTAAGAAGTACTAATTTGATTTTCCTGTTATTCCTTATTTTAGCAAGAGGAGAAGCCACTAAAAAGTTTGTTGCATGCATTTGAATGGCAGCCCTAGTAAATAAATACAGGTGGAAAATGACCCCTATTGTCATCCTTTTCTCATCTGACAAAGGAAGGGATTGTGCACTTTGTACTCAGCATTGCAAGGAAAATGCATATAAAATAAAGCAAGGCTTAGAAGGAGAATATGGCTAAGAGTGAATGAGTGAGATATCTCCCACTCTGTAAGGTTTCTGCTACCTTCATTCAAGATCCTGACACCATCTGTTATTCACTTTTTTTCTGGCTAAGTTACAAAAATCTCCCTCTCTGTTGGTATCACCCCCACCAATATTTACATATACTTGGGTTAAAATCTTCCATTTACCTTCACTTCCACTTTTCCAGCTTTTTTTCTTCACATTCAAGTGTCTTGAAAATGTTAACTACACTTGCTGCCTCCATTGCTTTACTTCCCACATATTTCTCAACCTTTGGCAACACAGCTTGTATCTTGTGAATTCCATAGAGACTGTCATTAAAATCGCCAACTATCCAAGTCACTTGGTTATATATCAGCTCTCAAGTTATTTGCTCCTTAAGCTTCAACTGACAGAGTTAAACACTTTCTCCCTGTAGGCACAGTTTATCTTTACTCAGCATGACAGAAGCTCCTGGTTGTTTATTGATAATGTTTTCTTTTCTTCCTAGACTTGGAGCTGGACTGCATTTCCCAGTCTCTCTTAAGGTTGAATCAGTGCTAGTGGCTAATTTCTAGAATGTAAGTGGAAGTGATGTACGCCATTTCTGAGTCAAAGTTTTTAAGAAGCAGGCAAGTCCTTTCATGATCCTTTTTTCCTCCCAGTTCTAATGACTGACTGCAGATGGTAACAAAGCTTTAAGGGATAGGAGAGCCCTGAGATACAGTTAATGTAGAGAACCTGGGTCCCTGAATGACTACATGGAGGGGAGCAACCCATGAACTAGGAGCCTTGATCCAGACTGATATATAAATGAAAAAAAATTCTCTATTTATTTTTAGATGTTTTTGTCACAGCAGTGCAGCTTACCTACTAATAATTGAAGTGGTGTAATATCGTAATCAAAAACTAAAATATATGGCAATGGCTTAGCACTTGGTTGTCAGATGGTGAGGAAACAGACCTGCCAGAGACCAGAAGTCTTTGATGTTGAAAGAAAACACCTGATAAAACTGCTGCCTGCAGCAATTGGAAGGCAGAAGAAATACCTCTGGAGCCTGTATCTCTAGGTGAAAAATGTAGAAGAGCCAGATGTTTGTGCATGTTGACTGATTCTGGGTAATCTTCAAGGACTCCAAGAAAGAGATACTCAGGGAAGAATAGAGAAGAGAGAGAGACAGAGAGAGCAAAGAGAGCCCAGAAAAGGGGAATCTAATAGAAATGAGTTATTTACCTCTGGACCCTAAAAAGCAATAAATGACAGAAAGATGTTAAATGACAATAGACCCTAGAGATTTCTCAGTTAAGCAGAAAGACTAGGGTTTCTAGCAGAATTCAGATTGTGCTGCCTTCCTAGCCATGGCTATTGCTTAAGATGGCCTCCAGTTAGCCCACAGCAAGTGGAGAAAAAAGAGGTACAAGGCAAGAAAATGAATGAACAAATCAATCAAGCTTTAAAAATGTATCTAGGAAAGAACTTTGGGTTTGTTTACTTGCTGTTAGAACTGGCTTATAACAAATAGGTCTTAAATCGTATATCCAGGATCAAATCAAGAAACTTCCCCACTACCAGCTCATGGTTTCATCCTTGTTAAAGACCAGAGGCTGCTAGTTTACCATTCTTCTCTGTATTGAATGGAAGCTTTTGCTTCCAAAAAGCTTGTCCTTATTTCACTATTGTATCCTATTTTACGTGTGTATATATGTGGGGGGGGGTGTCAGAAAACTTACTTTTAGTTTTAATTTGCTGGATCACCAGAAGCCACACCTGGACCTGATAAAGAGGGCTGGATGTGACTTAGAATTTGGGAGTTTGAGCTGGCCATGACAAATACATGAGGCTTTTGGTTTCTTGCCCTGGGGAGGGACAAGCATGTGATTTATCATGTTTTTCAGACCCTAAGACACACCTAGGTTTTAGAGGAGGAAAATAGGAAAAAAAAATTTGAAGCAAAAAATGTGGTAAAATATTTAATAACATAAATAACATAAAATTTGACCAATGTAAATGTAAACAGAACTCAACAGCAACATTAACAACCATTATTCCTCCCAAATTGGGGGGGGTGCATCTTATTGTCCAAAAAATAAAGTATATTTGGAAGACCTCTGGGGGTTGTTGTATAGAGTTGTTACATTTACTTAGCCAGCATTGTTTTCATTTGTATTACAGAAGTAAATGTCTCTCATGATGTGATGATTTATTATGTAGCCCCTCATTTCCTACTACAGAGGTGACCTGTGCCTCAAGATGACCCATCAGAATACGTCATCGTTCTAGACCCAATGACTGGTTCATGGTCCAGCACCTGTCCCAGACAGGGCCAATCAAATCATTATTTATGGATTTACACAGATCATGAAAGAGAAAGTTCCTTTTCTTTTCTGATCTTCAGTGTTAAGGGAAAGGTAGCATAGAGTAGAGTGAGGGGTACCATTTTTACGGTGAAATAAAATTGGCTTATCAAGAATACAGCCCAAACAGTGGCGAACATAGCTAATAGATGCAGTGAGAGAAATGGTCCTTGTTGCTTGAACCTCTCAGCTCCGTCTAAAATTAAATCCACCCTTTGGACTTCCCAGTTTGAATAGCAAATCAATTCCCTCTTCACCTTCAATGGTTCAGAGGGAGCTTTGGGACTCACAGTGGAAAACATCCTGAACTGATTTTTTGTTGGAGTTAGGACGATAAATCAGGTCTTCTGATCCTGATTCAGGGTTCTTTTCCTCACCTTGTGATAGTTCACAAAATAGTTGTTACTTTAAATTAATTTAAAAAACATTAATAATGAAATGTGGTAATAAAGACACTAGCCAAGCATCATACCAATATTTGCCAAAAACAAATGAGAACAGTTTTCCTCCAGAGAGGTGAAACTGTATGACCCTGGGAAGTTGATGGGAAGTCTAATTATAAGGAGTTACTAGAATACTAGGGTACTAAGATATTAGCTTCTTGCCGAGGCCCTAAAATAAGTTTGATCAAAACCTTGTGATGATATTTGCAAACTGCCATCAAATGACCAAGAAGCATGAAGCCAGTAGGACAAGGCAGTGGGAGGACCCTATCCTGAGAGTGACAGTAGCAAAAGTTTAGATTCTGTATGAAACCGCCTAAGTTCAATGGCAACTCATTTATTTATCAGCTGTTTAAACTTGGGCAAACCCATTAAACTTTGTAAGACTCAGCTTCCTCCGATATAAAAGGGTACATTTCTCATTGGGTTGTGGTAAAGATTAAAGAGCTATATTTCATGCAAAGCATTGAGCCCAGTTTTCAGCACATAGCAAGAGCTCAGTTTATATTTATTGGAAGTAGTATCATTGTTGCTATTGGCTAGAGCAAACAAATGGATGTGGCGATTGGAGTTCCAAGAACCTCCACTGAGAGAAAGAACTCTGGAAGACTAAGGCTGATGACAGAGGCCAAGTGTGTCAGCTGGGTCCTTTGAGAAGCAGATGCCAAAATAGAAATTGAAGTGCAAGAGATTCACTGGGGGCAGACAGATGCCCATGAAACAAAAAAGGGGAGATGGAACAGGAATATGTGGAAAGACCTTCAGGAGGAAACAGAAATAGGTGGAAAGACAGCCCAGGGGTGACATCTATCTATCTCAGGACAGGGTCCTCCGACCGCCCTGCCCCACTGGCTTCATGCTTCTTGGTTATTTGATGGCAGCTTGCAAACATCATAAGATTTTTGACCAACCTTATGTTGGCAGCTCAGCAAAAATACTCTCGGACCTTACTTTTCTAGTATTCTAGTACCTCCCTATCATCAGACTTTCCACCTGGTTATAAAGGAGGATGCAGCAGGAAGAACCTCAGACCACAAGGCAGCCCCAAGGAAGTCGCAGCCCAGAGCAACCATGGTTTGTTAGGGGAGCCCTGTGTTAGGCAGGAACCTGGCTCCAATGTCCCTGCTGGGTGCTGTCATTGGCCGGGAACAGCCTGGCAAGTGTGGCCTAGTGAGAGTGCTGCTGCCCTGGGTCACAAAGGCACAGCAGCTGGAGGCTGTCAGCGAACTCCACTCCTCACAGCAGGTTCTCTCTTGAAGGGAGATTGGAGCAACTCACTCCCATGGCTGCCTGCCACTCCTAGGGGCATTTTTCTGAGAAAGCTCTTTCCCTCTCAGTTATCTCCAAGTACTTAGCAACCAAGGCAAATAGACGGCAACAGGGCTAGAGACAGCCCTATTTCTCATCTTTCTGACAGCTTCTGACCCTCTCTCCCTAGCTGAATCTAATGCCATCTTTTGCCTATTATTATTATTTGCCTTCTAACTGATTTTCCTGCTTCTGTCCTGGACTCTTCCTTGTTCGGTGTATTCTCAGCACAGATCTAGAGTTATCCATTAGACATAAGTCAGATAGTAACAGCCTTTCCCCAAAACCCATCAAAAGCTTCTATCTCATCCAGAAAAGTCCTCCTGCTGGCCTGCAGCCCGGCTCTGTTTGACCTCCCATCATCCTAGGACCTCCTCCCTTGTTACTTCTGCCCTTGCTCACCTTGCTCTGGTCGCACCAGCATTCAGCGTTATTCCTAGAATAAGGCAGACAAGCAGGAGCTCAGGATGACTTGCTCCTCCTCCTGCTTGAAATGCTGGTTTACTCCCTCACCTCCTTTAGGTCCTTGTTCAAATGCCATCTTTCAGTGATGCTTCCACAGACAACCTAATTGAAAATTGCAATTTCTGAGTCTCCAGCAAGTCTTTTCCAGTTGTATTTTTCTCCATAGCTCTTATCATCATCAAACATACAGTGCTCTTCACTCATTTCATGTGCTGTCCATCTACCCCACTAGAAGGTAAGCTCTATGGGGGCAGGGATTTGGGTCTGTTCTGTGCACTGCTATGATTGTTTGTTGAATGAATGATTAAATTCTGTCAATAGTAGCAGAAGGGATGGAGAAAAACCTGGGACTGTCCTGGTGACATTACAAAAAGCCCAGGATCTGCAGTCAGCAAGTCTGGGCTGGGTCCTGCCCAGTGCTTCACTGGTTGCGTAACTGTAGAAAAATCACCTATCTCTTGTGCACCTCACTTTCCACATCTGTCAAATGGAATAACAATAAACATGTCGCTAATTGCAAAAGCTAATTAAATGTAAGAAGACAGCCTCACAGGTATCTTTATTGTTTCTATGGCCAGACAACTAACCAGACAAATGTTGCTGTCCTCCCCGCAAGGTGTTGAAGTCGTTTGCAGTTCCTCCATTGACCTGCCACACACTGGGTTAGTTGTCGTTAATCAAAGGTTGGATCCTCACTCCAGCTCCACACACATTCGCTCTGTCACTCTAAGCAAGGATCTGGGCTTCAGTTTGTTTCTGGAGGGATAATGATGAAATGAAATTCAGACTGTGAAATTCCTTTGAAAACCGGGAAATTTTACACCAATGTGGATGATTTGTGGTGGTTGGTGACGTGGCTGCAGGCGCCTGAGACTGGACTCCCCTCTGGAGAGGATAAAGAACCTGAGAAGAACGGTCATGACTGACAAAGTATCTGTGTCCTTGCCTCTTCCAGACCCAAACCACCTCCAACTCAACCATGCAGCAAGCGTTCCTTCAGTGCTAGCTGGTTGTTGGAGAAGCACAGACTTTAATCTCCTTTGTATTTTTTTTCAACCATCTTTTCTTAATCTGTTAGACCTGTCCTAATTTGGGAGCCCATGTATTCGTGGGTGAGCTACCCTTTGATAGTTTTTAAGTGGATATATTGTGAAGGAATAATCTTGCTTGAACAAACACTACCTTGAGTTAGATTTTCATGTTAGTCTATGATTTAACACATCGTTATGATAAAGAATTTATTCTTCAATTCCTTTATTTAAAAATGATGCAGTTTCATGGCTTTGATTAACTGCTGGATACTATTACCTTTGATTGAGAGAAGGCTGTGCCCCTCCCCATTACAGCTTGTTGTCCCAAATAGACATAAACAGGGCACTGTCATGTACACATGAAAAAAGATGACCTACATATACAATGTTACAGTAGGGTATTAGAAGTACAGTTCCAGCCATTTCTCCCAATTAAGGCTAACTCATCTGTGATTTCAGTCTCCCATTTGAAATAAAAGTCTGACGATAATTGGAGCACAGAGCTATTCACCACTGTACTTCAATCTGCAAATAATTGTCTTTGTTCAATTAAGAATCTGCATTTTCATGCCAATCTTCACAGATTTATTTTGAATGGAGAATACACTCTGATTAAGAGCTATCCTTCTTGGGAAAAAAAAAAAAAAAAGCTCCAGCAGCCTGAAGTCCTCATCTTCATGTTGGATTGAACATTTTGTTTTCTTCTAACAAACTGAGAAGAATATCATATTAATGACTTTCTGGACTTATTTATTTAATATGAGAAAAATCTCCTAGGGAATTTAGATATGGCTTTAAATTTCTTTAGGACCTCCTTGAGATGATTCTATAGAATTGGGCTTGAAAAGGTACCAATTTGTCTGAGGTCTTTAATTAATTTTTCATATTATGATGGCTAGGTTTTCTACAGAGCAAAATATGGCCACCATTTATTTTTGTCACTTAGAGAACCACTTACTCTCTAAGGATTCTTTATTTTTACTTATTTATTTTTAAAAGATTTTATTTATTTATCTTAGAGAGATGGAGAGGGAGGGAGAAAGAGAGAGAGAAACATCAATCAGTTGCCTCTTGCACACCTCCGACTGGGGACCTGGCCCACAACCCCAGCACGTGCCTTGGCTGGGAATCGAACCTATGATGTTTTGGTTCACACGCCGTCACTCAATCCACTGAGCCACACCTGCCAGGCTTCTCTTAGGTACTTATTAAATACAAAATTGCACACAATTCTTATTTTAAAACTTTGAGAGTTAGGGGTTGTTATGCCCAGTCAATAGAGGAGGACAATAAAAGTCAAAGAACTTACGTGATTTTCACAAGATCTCTTGGTGACTCTTTAGTGAAACCAAGAGTCAATTGCAGGTCTGGTTGGCTCTAAAGCCTATGTTCTCTCATACCTCTAGCACTTTTTTCTTATTAACTTAATATAGCCAAAGGAAAATAATAAGAAGCATTTATATTAAAATGATAAGGTGCTATCGATAGACATAAGAAAAATGCCAACTGAGCAAATGCCTTTACTATAAACCATCCTGCTCCACTAATTCCAAAAGAGCTTATATTTAACATTTCTGGTTAAAAATTAAAGTCCCACAATTACAAAACATATTAGCACAATGACAACTTCTTAAATAATGTGTTACTATCTATATCATTACATAATTTAATCCTTTCTCCAACATGGATTCCTTTGGAAGCTAATCCATGTCTTCTATATTTTATATCCTTCCAACAAAACATAGTTATTAAGTAAAAAAATGAATGAATCACACTCTTAATAACTCCAAGAGGCAGGCAGGATGTGTAGAATCCACACATTGGGTTGGCCAAAAGTTTCATTTGTTTTTTTCTGTGAGATGACTCTAGTAGCGCTTAGTTGCCTTTAACTTCATTTGAAACAATTTTGTTAGATTATATTGTGACAGCTGTCATATCAGTGGGCATTTAAAAAAATCAGAATTAGTGAGTTTTTTCAATATCCATTTTAATATTGAAGATGGAAGAAAAACACAACATTTTCAGCGTATTATGCTTTATTATTTCAAGAAAGGTAAAAAATGCAACTGAAACACAAAAATAGATTTGTGCAGTGTATGGAAAAGATGTTGTGACTTATCAAACACGTCAAAAATGGTTTGTGAAGTTTCGCACTGGAGGTTTCTCACTGGACAATACTTCACGGTTGGGGTCAGGTAGACCAGTTGAAGTTGACAGCCATCAAGTTAAGATGTTCATTGAGAACAATCAATGTTATACCATGTGGGAGATAGCCGACATAGTCAAAATATCCAAATCAATAAAGTTATTGGTGAAAATGAAAAATGTGTCTTTTATTTTGTGGAAAAAACTAAACAGACTTTTTGGCCAACCCAATATTATAGGTAGATTTCATATGTGTGTTTGTGTACATGTGTTTACACGTATGTGTTAACATAAATATGCAAGTCAAAACTCCCCTGTAAGTACAGAAGCAGAACTCTGGCCAAGCCTTTCATTATCCCCTTTAGAAACATTATACAGGTATTGTAAATCTCCACCTTTGAAGCAAAGTAATTCCTTCTTTTTAATAATACTCTTGTAAACCTACACACGAGTGTTTTCCCATTCTTCTCTGTCTTTGACCATGCTGTTTTATAACGACAAGAAAAGAAAAGACTTACTTATGCACCTGGATGGAAAGCGATAGCCAACTCAATTTTTCTTTTTGAAAATACAGAGTTAGTATTTGAGAGAGTTAGGGTCAAATGGGACTTGTAAGCAAAGGGGGTGATAACTTCTACATTTCATGCTGAATTTGATTCTGGCTGTGGAGTGTTTGTTTGGGACCCTGAGTTAGTGGGAGGAATGTAACAGGCTCTGTTTTTATCAACCTGCTCCTGGAGGCCACGGCAGGTGTGGAGATTACTTTCCAATAATGCCTAGAAGCAATTTTCCCCACCTTCACAGGAACTTGCCATCTGGCTGTGAGGGCCAGCGATAATTCAGTCTCTAAATTAGCTCAACTCCACATCCTCCTGAGCAAAAACTGATAAATGAGTCAGATTACACTGCTCCGAGGCAGTGTCAATAACGCATGATCACTTGGCCACTCTGAATGCCCAATTCAGATGCCTTCCAAAAAGAAAAGAGAGCTTTCATTGAATTAACCTATCTTAAACACAAAACATTACTTACGGGAGTCAAACTTTGTGAAGGCTAAACAGAAAAATTAAAAATACATTTGCATAGTATGTAGATATTTTCCATGTAACCTTGGGTCTTATACAGAAAAATGCCAGATTCAATTCTGATCTTGTGAGCTGCAGAATGAATACTTTTACGCAAGAAACTTTTCTTCCCAGTAAAAAAATGGTGGCTAAAGCTGAAAAATTACTAAAGTACCTAGCTAATAAGCTCTGTGGCTTAAGAGAGAAAATAAATGTATCCATTAAGCAAAGAGAAGATGCAAAACTGTGACATGAACAATTTATACCAAAAAACAGAACTTGGAGAAAGCTAGATGTTTTTCTTCCTGCTCTAATTATCTGAACTGGCTGGCAAAACTGATAAAATTGATCAAATAATACCTTAAATACTTATTTGATTTTATTGATGTGGTCATAGCCATCTTGGGGTATTCATTTTGCATAACCAGCATCCAGGGGAAGAGAATTCTGACTTGAGGAGAAGAGAATGAGATGCTTGGGCTGCAAAGCATTCAGCATGGCCCAATTTCCCAGGGCCCCTGAGATTATATGCAGCAATGACAAAATGACATAATTAAATTAAGTGGCACAGCAGTAAGAAAGTAAGCCCACAAGCCTCTCTCTTGAGAGAATGTCAGCTCAAACATTTTTAAAGATGTCTTATTTTAAAAAAGGGTCAATAAACTAAAGTCATCTTAGCTTGGGGAAATAAAACTTATTTCCTTTAGGAGGGGTTATTTTCTGGGGAAACATCAGGAAAACCTCTTTGGGAGAGTAAAGAATACTCATCTTTCTGAAATTTGAGGAAAATAGCCAGTATTTGTAGGGTAGAAAGTGAGGAAGACAGGGCAATAGTAAACGTGCTATGGGTGCTTTCACCAAATGAAGTCATCTTTTCTACCACCCTCTTCTCTGGCAGGCAAAACTAAGTGACCATGCTTGCACTCTGTCACAGTCATGATTGGACCAGGAAGGATCCTTGAATCTAGGCTAGAAAATCTATTGGCTGACCAGCAACCAACCAAATTTTACTTTTGAGACAACTAAAGTCATCCCAAGCCAGGGCAGTCAGTCAGTCTGAGCAGAACTAGATGCAAACTGAACTGAAGATGAGACGAAGTGATGGGTGAAGTAGAAGCGAGAGGCAGCTACTCCACAGAGAAATCAACGGGGCGACCCCCACCCACAGAGGCAGAGTCCAGTTTCCAGTTCCTTCCCAGTGAGGCTCAGCTCAACCAGATTTCCTTTTTAAAGAAATATGTAAGAGTGTTCTCATAACAT
>PVKU01010783.1:0-48961 GCA_004027475.1 Anoura caudifer | reverse complement strand
TGATACCTGAAGTGCTGTTTATTTCCCGAAGAATTTTGGAGAAGATAAGTTAAAATTCTGTCATAAAATTCCTCAGAAGAAAATAAACAAAAAATCAGATTAAAAGTTATAACTTCTCATAATGCCAAGTTTACATGTTCAATTTTCCAATTACAGCTAAATGACACATTAGCAAAATGCCTCCTTATGAAATAGTATAAAGATTAGAGGCCTGGGAATCAGAAGATTTATGACCATTTATTATTATTCTTTGCCACTACCTAGTTATAACTTTAGTCACATATCCATTTTCAATTTTAAGTCAGTTTTGAAATAAAAAAAATTTCAAAATCCTCGGTTTCATTATTGTCTCACATCTAACAAGCCTCAATTCAATGTCAGGCATGCTTGGGACATAGGGGGAGCACCGTGGACACCTGGGACAGACTATGAAAAATTGAGCTTTCTGTCATGTAGGAAAGTCTTCAATTTTTACTCAGTATAACTAAGTTTACCATAATCTGCCTATTTTTGACTTTATTATGTTTTAAGTTATTTTATTGTTGTTCAAGTACAGTTGTCTGCGTTTAAATCCCACCAATCCCCCAACCAAGCCCTTCCCTCCTCCCTCCCTTGCTTCCACATGGTTTTGTCCATGTGTCCTTTATAGTTGTTAATGAAAACCCTCCCTCCCCTCCCCTCATTATCCCTTCCCACCTCTCCTCTGGTTACTGTCAGACTGTTCTTAATTTCAATGTCTCTGGTTATATTTTGCTTGCTTGTTTTTACTAATTCTTCTTTTTCATATTCTGTCCTTATTTATTTTCCTTAAATGAGACAGGTTCCAGACTGCCTGATGATCTACTCCCAAGTCCCAGACTTCATACTCTACACTCACTGTAATTTCTGCATGTTTTCCCTGTATCAAGAGAATCACCCCATATATTTTCAATGCATACTATTGTTATGAGCTAACTTCAGTTTCTGTTGACCAGAATCACTGCAACTTGAGCAATTACAAAAATTGGCATTTGATATGGGATATTATTATTAAAGGTTTAAATGTGAAATTGACCATGGTAGATAATGAGGATTTCTCCATCCTGGTCTAGGAGGACAACCTTGCTTGTTATGTCATGGCAATGGAATTGGTTAAATAGTTGTTACATGAATTTTGAATTTTAAAATATCCTCAACTTATTGTAGTTTTAAGGTAGTACTTACAAATATATGTATTTTTTAATTTTATCACATGCCTATAAAATTATATTTGCTTATGTCACTAAACAAACATTTGATCTACAGAAGGCCAGAGCCTGGCGCAGAGTTTCCACAGTGTTTATCTCTAAAAACTGAAGAAATAAACAACTCATTATATGTGTCCTTATTCTGAAAACACTGTTGGAGAGCTTTGCTACTCGCATCTGATGGCAAAGCTCTGGGCATTGGAGTAATGGGCTGCCTCTTGTACCTTCTATAAGATTTTCCAGCTGAGGGGATTCTTTCCTTATTGGCCTATCTGAAGTCAGAAAGGAAGACAAAAAGACCTCTCCATGTAATTTGATTTGCTAAAATTCTTTTTCTACTGTAACCAGTTATTTACGAATGCAGGAGTGAGGGACTGATGCATCTTTCAGTTTAAAAAAACTAAATCCAGTGCCCCATCATAAAATTAGGTAGTGTGAGAAGTGACAGGAGGTGGGAGACTCACTATATCAGATCAGCACTCAGGAGCATCCGGATCAATGGGGTAAGCATGAACTCTCCTAGCTCTTCAAATCAATATCCTAGAAAATCAAAATTGCCCCTTCCTAGCACCCCCACCAAAAAACAAAATCCCCGCAAACATTCCTTCCTGAAAAGCATGTCCATGAAAATGTACTCTTGGGAAAGGGAAAGGGGATCTTCCAATTAACCAAGTTAGCTAACAATTGCACTTTGCTTCATGGCTGAGATTAACACAGAACCCTGTAACTGAGGTCTAGGGATTGTAGAGACCTCAACTGTCTTCTGAACTAGAAAGCCCACGGCAGGATTTAGGTTCAAATAAATCAACAGATAACTGTATTCATGGTGTTGCATTGCCATAGAAACCATAAAAAAACTATAAAAAAATTTTATGATTGTTCTATTACTAGAGCAAATTCTGGCTGTCATAAATATGACAAAAGTAATTTTAACTGCTAAAACTGAACAGTATCTATTAGGGAAATGATCCCTAATGCCCCACTCTGATCCGTCCACTGAGAATGCTGGAGAAAGGGAATCTCTTTAGTCATAAATCCTGACCAAGAGAGTCACTCAACAAAGAAATAAAACTCACAAAATACTATTAAAAAGTTATGATATTTGCTTTGTTCTATAAGGACTGCAGTGTGGGATTTCTTTTTTTATCTAAATAGGAGATTTTAGTATCCTTACAGTTTCTGGGATTTATACATATATTTTTGGCATAGTTTACAGTATAATGATAGGCCATCTCTAGATACAATTGCGAGTAATTCACAGAGATCAGGTGTATTGTTGATTGGTTTTCAATGCATTTGTTAGATGTTATTGTGGAGGGCCTTTCTTTGGGATTCCTTCATGATTATATTCATATATTGGAGAGTCTCATTAAAGTTGGGGAATGTTCTTAAAAAATATATAGTATATATTTTTACATATATGAGTATATGTAAAATATGTTTATATTTGTGGTTATGTGTGTTGGGTAACCAAGTGGTAACCTATGACTATTATCTTTTTCTGCCATCATCTTTACCCTCCAGTTGTTGTTAATAGAACTTACTCTCCTAACCAGCTGATATTGGTAATGTAACCAATGCTGGGGAAACCATAGTTCCCAAGGCCATGGACAAAATGATTGATCAGCAAACTGCTGGTACCTTGAATCATGTCAACTGTAATTCATTTATGGAATTTTCCTTCCTGAGATCCCAGAGAAAATATTCTTCTTCTTTTCTGAGGAAGAAAGGGTTTAATAACTCAAAAACCACACACACACACACACACACACACACACACACACACACACACACAAACTATACTGAAAAACACAGGTAAGATCACAAACATTGAGAACTAAGACAGAAAAAATATGGAGAAGAATGTCTTGGGTCTGGGCCATGAGAGACCCAGGATAGCCCTATTTCTTGAAGCACTGACCTTAAATATCTGAGTTACTCAGCACTCTTCATATAAATTGTGTGTACTGTCTTAAATTATTCTTTCTTCAACCATGTTGAAATGGGTTTCCAATACTTACATCTAAATGAGTCCCAATTAATTCAATTAACTTCCAACTCTCACATTCTTAGATTCTTAGATTCTAAGATACTATGTTTGCTACCAGAAATATATCTGGGATTATTTCAGTGTTCAATAAATATTAAAAAGTTACTAATTAAAAGCAGCCCTGCCATGATTAAATTTGTCATTGCATTTTAGACTGTACTATATTTAGTAATTCAATCATAACAAACCACCTGAAATGGCAATCTGTAAAAATAAAAGTGATGAAAACATGATAAAGGAGAATGATTTTTGCCTTTATTCATCTTTCTTAATTCACTCAAAATAATTCATGAAACTGTTTCATTGAAATAATATAGTTGAATATGATATTAATTTTCACTAGACTAATCTTTATAAAATGACATGTTTTAGGAGTTCAATGAGTGTTTTTTAATGTCAGAGTACAGACAATTGGCAAAGACAAGCACGTTAAGATTCGCTAAGCTACCTACCGCTGAATATGTGACCTAGGTCCGGTTACTTGAATTTATTGGAACATCTTAAGGAAGGTGTGCTAATTCTCTTTCATATCACTCATTCTCATCAGTCTTGATATCAATTAAGAGTTTCTTTGCCTCACTGCATTAATTTCAAATAGTCAATATGATTATAAAGCAGAGAAACTTAATCCATAATATTTGGTGCAAGGTCTTTTATAAAATAGCTTAAACAGAAATGCTATATGCCCTGGCTGGTGTGGCTCAGTGGATTGAGCACCAGCCTGTGAACCAAAGGGTTGCTGGTTTGATTCCCAGTCAGGGCATATGCCTGGGTTGCAGGCCAAGTTCTCAGTAGGGGGTGGGTGAGAGGCAACCACACATTGATGTTTCTCTCCCTCTCTTTCTTCCTCCCTTCCTCTGTCTCTAAAAATTAAATAAATAAAATCTTTAAAAACTTGTTATATGATTATATAGGTGTATCATAAGTAATATGCAAAACTTAATACCCATAAAAGTAGGCATTATGATTTTTTTTACTTGCTATAAATGTAAAGCTGGAAGTAATATATCAAATAAACCACAGATAGTAAGGTAAGATTGACAAGAAAGATCTTTGGAAGAATAATTAAGAAACTGCAAATTAAATGATATGAATAAATAATAACCACCTCTCATTTTAAAAATAGAAGCATTGTTTGTATGAAGTGGGAGATATAACTGGAATGCAATTCCTGACTAATCTGTCTCCCATAGTTTTCTGAAAATTGAGGAATAAAATGAACTCAGCAACCAAGAGTAAATGGTACCATAGCAAGAAGAGCTGGGGAAATAATTCATTTCTTTTTTTCTCCTCTTATCTTGGACTGCTGACGGGATGACAGACAATAGAAGAATAGAGCTCAAATAGAGAAACAATTCAGAAAGGCATTATGCTACTCTGGGCTGTAGACAAGGAAGTCTAGTACTGGAAGGTAAGAATGATATAGTGTTGAGAAGTAAATGAATATATGTTTCTAGAAATATATTTTAAAAATAGATCAAAAAGGGACTTGTTAAATAGTATGTAAGCGATAAAAAAGTGAAGAATGAAGGATGATTCTAGGATTATAGTTTCAACAAATATGTACAAGTTTGGGATGGAAGAAGAAGAATTTCTTTTTATATATCATCTAGGTAGAGGATTCAAGGACAGAGATGTAACATATTAAGTCTGTAACTCAGGGGCAAAATAAAACTGACATATGCATTTGGATATTATCAGTTTGTGTAGGATTTGAAACCCAAGAACAAAAGCTATCACTAGTGAGAGAGCACAACACAGGAAGAGAGCCAGGGATTACTCCCTGGGCTACATAAGCACGGAGGGATCTGTAAGAGGAGGAGGATCTCACCACAGAAATTTAGAGGTGTCCCGGGATATCAGAGAAAAATCAGAACAGCGATTTATTCTAGCAATCAAATGAAAAACTGTATCATAGAGGGCATGTTAAAAAGTGTAAAAATCTTTTAGAAGTCAAGTCACTAAACAATAATAGCATAGAATTGACCATTAGATATAAGGAAAACATCCTTGGAAAAATTGACAAGAATAGTTTCAATAATGTGGTATGTTTTAATACTTATTGAAGAGGTAGAAACTAGACTAATAATAGATAAAAGAAGTCAGTATGTATAGAAAACACTTTAAGACATTTTCTGTTAAAATTAACAAGTTAAACAGAGTAGTAGTTTGATGCATGGAAGGTTTTTAAATTTAAATTTTAAGTGAGAGAACAGCTTTGTATTTTTATATATGTGCATAATACATCTCATCTAGCTATGTAAAAGATTTTCATCCTCAAACTTTGCTCTTGCATATATATTTTACATACATTTTGAAGCATTCTTAAGGTAAACAAAGCATTTGGGAAAAATATGTGTTTAATAAAATACATAGGAAGTTATTTTTGTCAGTTATATTAATATTCACCAAACTCTTTCACTTCTGGATATTATACTTCTGAAATAAATCCACAAATAGCAAACAACTAATGAGGCACTTTTTAATATATTACTGTTTTCTCCTCATGGCCTTTGCTCTAAATTAGCTTTGGATGCCATATGCTATTATTTTTCTTAAGCATATATGGGTAATATGCTGTAGACAAAAATATAAAAAACTAAAAATATATTAAATTACTTATTTTACCAAAATAAATGGAAGCAGTACTTTTGCTTGTTCAAGTTAAATTAATAGTAGACACATCCACATGGTATATGTCTGGAATCCTGAAAGAAGCCTTGCTTTCATATTGCGATTATTCAAACCTGGGAGTAAATCTATCATTGACTTCAGTGAGATTTTGTGCTTAGCAAATATATAAACAAGATAAAACCCTGTACCAAATGTATTCATACATCACTCTCAGCAAAATACAGGGCAATTCTCTTTTATTGGCAGACATCATGTTCATCTATGTAGAAAAAACAAAGGATCTAGAAGAATACTGGAAGAAAATTGGTGAGCTTAGCAAATTGGCAGGATATAAGATCAACATAAAAAAAAAATTTCAATATATGTACTAGTAGTGAGCCAGTCAGAAATAAATTAATGAAACACTTAAACAGCATCAAAAGGGAAAAAAAACTTTTGCAATCAATTTAATGAAAGAAATGTAAAACCTGAAGACTATAATGCATTACAGTGAGGGAGAGAGAAATTGGAAAACATCTAAACAAGTGAGTGGTCACTGCAATTTCATCATTTGGGAAACTCAATATCACTAAAATGGCAATATACCCCAAAATGAAATACAAATTAAAGTCAATTTCTGTCAATATTTAAGATGTTTAAAACTGCAGAAATTTACAAACATCCTAAAATTTATATGAAAATATAAAGGAATTAGAGTACCCATAGCAAGCAAGAAAAATTGAGAAAATAGATGAAGAACTTATGCACCCAATGTTAAAATTTAATATAATAGCACAGTAATCAAGACACTGTAGCACTGGTATATGAAAAGACACAACGATCAATGAAATAGAATAAAAAATCCAGAAATATAGTTTATAATACTTTTATATTAAAAGTAATATATTTTATATTACTTTTATATTTTTTCTGCCTTTGTTAAGAACTTTTGAGCATATGCTCATCAGAGATAATTATCTATAGTTTTTTTCTCTTGTTATATCTTCCTCTGACTTCGGTAAAATAGTATCTTGAAATCACATTGGTAAATGTTTGTACTCATATTTTTATTGTAAAATATATTGGGTATGATTAGTAAAATTTCTTCTTTAAGTATTTGATTAAATTTATGAGTAAAAGATTGAGGTTCTGAGTTTCATTTTTTGTTGTTTTTGTTGTTGAAAAGCTATTCAGGAAAGAAAATACCACTAATTATCAAGAAGACAACAGTTAAATTTGCCTCAGTAGCCTTCAGTATTTAGTACTGTTTTTGTCTTTTTGGATCTGCCTCTAGTGGTGTCAGGTATCAACCTGTCTGACCTCAGACAGCCTACTCTTAGGTTGCCAGGTGTCTGCTGTCTATACTTGTCTTTTAAAATTTATTTTAGTTGCTGTTCTTGTACAGTTTTCTGTCTTTTCCTCCCATCCCAGCCCACCACCCCAGCCCTCCCCACCTCCCTCCCATTTCCATCCCCGCTAGTTTTTGTCCATGTGTCCTTTATACTTGTTGCTCCTAAACCCTTCCCTTTTCCCCCTGAAATTCCCTCTCCCCAATATGAAATAGAAATAAATGAGTTTCTATTTATGGAAAATTTTGTAATACTAAATCAATTTCTTCACTCACTGTAACTCTTGGGTTGTCTATTTCTTCTTAAATGAGTTCTGGCAACAAGCATTTTTCTAGGACTAAATACACCCAAGGTGAGTTTGATACTTTACTATGTTAACTATGTTAAATAAATATTACTAGTGCACCATTTTTAACTTTTCTGTTTATATTTTATCTATATTTTGAGTCATTTTAGTGGTTTATCAAGGAATTACAATACAATATCCCTTTATTTTATTGTAATAATACACCTTATTTTGTTGTGTTATGAAAACAACAAAACAGAGCTATACTTATTTCTTATATAATCTTAGTTTTAAAAATTAACTAAAGAAAGTTGAAAATGTTTCATGAAGCCTTCTATGGCTTTCAATATATTAGTATTTCCTTTGCTTTTTTTTGTTTGTTTGTTTTTTCATAATGGATTTGCATTTGTCTGGTGACATTTCCTTTTAGCCTAAAGGAACCTTTTTGTTGTTTCTTGTACAACTGTTTTCCTAGCAACAAATTCTCTCAGTGTTTTATATTTTTAATGTTAGGGATGCATTTATTTTATGTATATTTCTAAAAATCTTCGAGTGATATAGAACTCTTGAATAATATATTTTTTACACTATTAAAATGTGTCATTCTACTGCCTTCTGGATTTATTTGTTTAAGATAAGAATTCAGCTATAAATTGTATATATACTTCGCTGAACACAATGACATTTTCTTCCAATGTATATATTTGTGCTTTAACAATTTGACAATCGTGTGTTTAGAGTGAATCTTTTGTGTGAGTCCATCCCCCTAGGGATCCAGTTAATTAGCTTCTTAGGTTTTCAGATTTTTCGTTTAAATTGCTTTGGCACAAAATGCAAAATACAGATGATGTATTAAAGAACTATACATTGAAACTTACATGATCTTTTCAACCAATGTCACCCCAATAATTTTAATTTTGAAAAGGAAGAAAAATCCATGTTTGTTATTTTGGTAATTATGTCTTCTATTTTTCTGCCCTTCCTCTCTATGCTTCTGGGACTCCCATCGCACATACATTAATGTACTTTTTCTGTTCTCCCACAGATAAGAAGCTCTGTTTATTTGCCTTCAATATGCTTTGATCTCTGTTGTTCAGGTTTTAGAATTTATCCTGATCAAAATTCAAGTTAACTCGTTCTTTATCTTGCCATTTTAAATGTGTCTACCATGATTTATATTTGTTGGAATAATTTGAAGGTACTTATACTAAATTAAAAATAGACACATGAATAGTTTTCTCTATAACAAGTATAATCACAGGAGTGGTCAAGTGGGAAATTGTTACTTTCCCTTGAAATTGGAAATTTTAATGCCTGATTTTTCTAGTGCTTCTAAAAATTTGGAATTTTGTCTTACAAGAAAATATTCTTTCTATTTTAGGGTATTAATCATATACTTTATTTGGGTGGTTTAATGTATAAATGTTATAATTTAATAAACATTTACTAATATATACACATATACGTATATCCAGTTTAGAGAGGCATCTGTTTTCTTATTTGTTGGATCATATTAATTCTTTACCTTTTTAAAAATATATAAGCTCAAAGAATCATCAACAATTAGGTATTTAGCCTTTGATTAAATACGTGTGGTAGCAAGAGACTACATCTTAACAATCAGGCTGATTGTTGACATGAAATTCATTAGAAAGTCCATTCTGATAGCCAAAATATTAACACCTTTGGATTCAAAAGGTGTTGGATTCCACCTATAGATCATTACTTAAACTTCTGTGACTGCATAGACATAATTTAAAATCTCAGTTTTAGGAAATAGATAAAGATCTCACAAATCATTCAAATCTCCTTTTTTAAAATTTCAAAATATTTGCTTCTCCAGTTCTCCTTTAAAAGATCTATTTATTTCCTGTCAATAGCAAGAAAAAGGGATGATAATTATACAGAAGGTGTTTGTAAGTAAAGTGAAGCAGAAGGTTTAACTCCTTCTAATAGAATTCATACCCTCTGTTAATGCCGCCTATTAGCACATTAGCTGTGTGAGCAGACACCTCACCTTTACTTTCATATAGATTTCACATGAACCTAAGGCCTTGCTTTTTTCTATAAATGTTTAAGCTATTGCTTTGTGTATATTATTGAGAATGTTTTGGATAGTTAAATGGATTTTTAGTGACTTAAATCTTTTCATCTGTGCTCTTTTAGTCTAAGTCTTGAATTGTTTAGCAGACTAGATAGAGGAAAGTTCATTCAAACATTGAAGTGTGCTATCTTGTTTTTATTGTTTTGAAATCTTTTTCTGGTGATATTTTGTTATCTTTAGGATTGTTCTATTGATCCTTTTAATATTTGGCCCAAGCCTATTTTTATGTAGCTTTGAATATTCCTCTTCTATCACCTGTGTTAGACTGAATTAATTTTCCTCAACTAATAGGAGGTCTCAACAGAATGCAGAAAAGAGGGAGCTTTTCAGGCTTCTCAGCTGAAGTTCTCCCTACTCTGTAACTACTTATTTAATTTGCCCCTCCTATGATCCTTAGAATCTAATCCATTTCATGGGGACTGATAAACTGGGTTTTCTGTGAAGTTTTTAAAGTCCACTGTCAGCAAGAGACACAGTATTTTTCTTCAAATGTGAAGCAGTCACTTTTTGAAGATGTATTTTGCAGGGACTTCATGAGATCAGTCACCTCAGGCATTCCCACACACTTTGTGCCTTCTTTCTTCTCAGTCCAAGTGATAATAATACATTTACTGAAGATTCCTATCATGGTGGAACTTTTCTATTTCTTTTTCTGGAAGTGGAAATAGTTTAGAGATTTCTGAAAAACACAAAGAAACTTCTCCTCCCCAGTGCAATTTCTTGACTTCCTATGTAGGCTTACTGGCTGGCATAGAATTTGGCCACATTTTTTACAAGAGAAGGAATTAGCTGAGAATATAGTTTTTATCTTTTAAACAATTATCATTGACATTATCACTGGTTTTCTAAATGAAAAGGAAAATATTAAACCACTGCCATTCTTACAAATGCTGAATATTTTCCTTAAAACATTCTGTAAAATATGCATTTAATTTTTGGTATAAAACTTTATGTTATTTTAATGTATTTACCTATATTACTTAGAAGAATATTTGATGTATCTATTGCATTACAATGGTTTGGAAAAAAATGAAATCATAGGCCAGATATAGAGAGGTCTTTTTTTAAATATATTTTATTAATTATGCTATTACAGTTGTCCTATTTTCCCCCTTCATTCCCCTGCACCCTGCACAACCCCTTCCACCCACATTTCCCCACTTCAGTTCATGTCCATGTGTCATAATTTCTTTAGCTTCTACTTTTCCCACACTATTCTTGCCCTCCCCCGTCTATTATCTACCTACCATCTATGTTATTTATTATCTGTACCTTTCCTCCCTCTCTCCTCCTCCCACTCCCCTGTTGCTAACCCTCCATGTGATCTCCATTTCTGTGGTTCTGTTCCTGTTCTAGTTGTTTGCTTAATTTACTCTCTTTTAGGTGTAGTTGTTAATATCTGTGAGTTTGCTATCTTTTTACTGTCCTATTTTTAATCTTCTTTTTCTTATATAAGTCCCTTTAACATTTCATATAATAAGGACTTGGTGATGATGAACTCCTTTAACTTGACCTTATCTGAGAAGTGCTTTATCTTCCCTTCCATTCTAAAGGATAGCTTTGCTGGATAGAGCAATCTTGGATGTAGGTCCTTACCTTTCATGACTTGGAATACTTCTTTCCAGACCCTTCTTGCCTGCAAGCTTTCTTTTGAGAAATCAGCTCACAGTCTTATGGGCACTCCTTTGTAGGTAACTGTCTCCTTTCCCCTTGCAGCTTATAAGATTCTTGGGTAATGTAATTATGATGTGCCTTGGTGTGTTCCTCCTTGGGTCCAACTTCTTTGGGACTCTCTGAGCTTCCTTGACTTCCTGGAAGTCTATTTCCTTTGCCAGATTTGGGAATTATTCTCAATGGTATATGAGGTCTGTCCAGAGAAAGTCAATTCATTGTTAATATAACAAGAATGGTTTGCATGACATCTATGTAATCTGGCAGCCAAGGATATTGGACTAATGCTCACTCATGAACAATGATGACTTCACTGTACTAGTCAGTGGGAGCATTAGAGGCTATTGGGTGAGCCTGTATGTAGGGTCACCGTTGCATTCAAAATGACTGAAAGAGTAGAGCAATGGATCTGCATTGAATTTTTCATTTAGCTTGAACATTTCTCCACATAAACTATTCATATGTTTTAGAAGGTTGCAGCTGTGGGCAACTGGTGATTGACAGCTTCATCATGACAACTCATGCATAACCAACTCATGCATAACATCTCCCACAGAGTTTTGGCAAAACATCAAACCACCCATGTGACTCAGCCTCCCTACAGCCAATATCTGGCACCCTGCAACTTCTGGTTTTTCCCAAAACTAAAATTACCTTTGAAAAGGAAGAGATTTCAGACCACCTATGAAATTCAAGAAAATATGATGGGGCAGCTGATGGCAATTTGGAGGACTGTGTGAGTTCCCAAGGTGCCTACTTTGAAGGGAACTGAGGCATCATTGCCCTATATACAATATTTCTTGTATCTTCATCAATAAATGTTTCTATTTTTCATATTAAATGGCTGGATATCCTCTGGACAGACCTCATATTACCATGCATGTATCTACACATATAAGAAAAACTATAATTTTATTTAAAAAGATTTTACCTGGCTAATATTTATATTATTATTACCAGTAAAAATAAAATATTTTATCAAAATGTACTATGGAATCAGAATGCAAGTAGTAGAGCAAGGAGAGAAATCTTGTTATCCATTAAATACTGGGATGATGGAATGTGGTACCTATTTAATAAAATATGACTCAGTAAATATTTTAATTGTGTTAACCTGATCCCAAATTCTTTTAACATCACCCAATAATTTATTTTTTTGCCATACCTTTCAAATTTAAAGCAACTCTCTTACTCTCTCATTCTGTCTTTTTCTCTTCTTTTTGTCTTTTTCATACTACTCTTCCAATGAATGTAGCTTCTTCCATTATTAACTTAATAATCTCTCTTTCTCTCTCTCCCTCCCTCCCTCTCATCTTTCTCTGCCTCATACTACTATTATAGTTAGTGTGGCATCAATTAGCAAATCAAATAAATATTTTCAGATTTCAATATCATTGCCTAATATAACATATTGCAGAAAATTCAGTTATAAAAGATTCACTGCTCATTCAAAGACTATAAGTGTCATTTTCGAAATAGTATTATTCTGATGTGTTCAAAGTATGAAGTAGCTTTCTACTAAGAAAAGTTATAGAAAAATTATTGGTAATACTCTATAAAATCCATTTGTCAGTGCAGAGGTGGAGCTTAGAGAAGATATGAACCTATAATACTGAACTCCATATGATTGTAGAAGACTAGACCTAATTAATAGGAGAAAAAGATTCATATTAGTTTAATTTCAAGCTCCAAAGATTCGTGCATCCTCATCCCTGATGTCCATTCACCTGCTTGCAAGCCTAGGAAAAATTGAACTTTGTTGTTGTCAGCCCCTTCTTTCAGATTTTTTTGCATTTGGAGAAAGACTATGTTCACTTTATTTTTCATTTGAATAATATATATTATTTTATTAAAATAGTTTAGAGGAAAAAGTCAACAAACTTTTAAATAAGCTAGGAAATTAGTTTTTCCTAAGTTTACCCAAAACATAGTATGAGATAAAAATTCACTACTACTAAAGAAATAAAATAAGCATATTCAGATTTGAATTTAAAATATATGACATAATTTCAATGTTATTTAATATCCATAAGTGTATTTCATTTCCTTAATTTGCAAGATAGGCATTGTTCAGAGGGTAAACATGTTCCAAGAGAATGGTGAGTTGACTATTACCACACATTTTATAGTAGATAAAGGAATTGAAAATGGAGCCTTAACTTCAGACTTCAACTTCAGGGTTCAGATCACTTTATAGGTTCTTGAAATCATTGTTATATATACAATTTGTTTTTTTGACTGTAAAGTGGCTCTTTCTTAATGGAAGAATAATATGTCCACTGTCATTGCACCAAGACCTAAACCATTCAAATATTCTTTTTACCTTTATATCAAATAACTAGTTTTTTTAAAACTGTTATTCCAGTACAGTTGTCTCCATTTACCCCCAGGTCTCTCTCCCACCCCATCTACCCCCCACCTCACACGGTCGATCTTATCCCTCTTTGGTTTTGTCCATCAATCCTTGGTACGTGTTCCTTGACAACCCTTCCCCTTCTTTTCCCCATTATCCCCTTCCCTACTCCCTTCTGCTTACTGTCAGTTTGTTCTTTATTTCAATGTCTCTGGTTATATTTTGCTTGCCTATTTGTTTTATTGATTAGGTTCCACTTATAGGTGAGATCATATGGTATTTCTCTTTCACTGCTTGGCTTATCTCACTTAGCATAATGCTCTCCAGTTCCATTCATGCTGTAGCAAAGGGTAGGAGTTCCTTCACTCTTTCTGCTGCATAGAATTCCATTGTGCAAATGTACCACAGTTTTTTCTACTCATTTACTGATGGGCACTTAGGTTACTTCCAGTACTTGGCTATTGTAAATTGTGCTGCTATGAACACTGGGGTGCATAGGTTCTTTGGAATTGGTGTTTCAAGGTTCTTAGGATATAATCCCAGCAGTGGAATTGCCAGGTCAAAAGGCAATTCCATTTTTAATTTTTTATGTATAATCTTCAGATACTTCACAAGTATCTATCAGCACTTAGTTTTATAGTTATGACTAGGTGCCAAAACATTTTTACCCACCATCAAACAAATCCACAACCTCTATTTTTATTTTATTTTATTTATTTTATTTATTTATTTTTTTGCTTTAGCATTGTCTGGAGTGTAGAGATGCATGACAGACAGTTACTTGCACAGACCCTTTTCAAAGTTTGTCACTTCTGACATAAGTGTGACAGCAGGAATTGTAGCAGGATGATGCTGATTTCACTGTTATTACAGCTTTCCTATCTCCTTGGCAAAACTAGTACTTCTCTCTACTTTAGGGTTCACTGGGTGAGAAAATATTGAGCTTTTAGTTCAAAAAGCACAGGATTATTATCTGATTGCCTCCCCTGTTAGCTTCTGTAACATTCTTTTTTAGGAAGAACTTCCAATTACCTACCTGCCATGTCTTTTTCTAGAGCAATGTGGAAAAGTAGTACAGCTTATGACTACGTGTTTGTAGTGTTTTAGGGATGAGAAACATAGTTAAAACATTTTCCTCAATGTAAAGTTACATGACAGTTTTTAGATGGAAAAGAATTTTATGTTTAAAAAGATCTTACTAATTGTAGGTAAACTCATCTCTAGGTTAAATCATGTTCTGAACTTTTGCAATGTGCTAGTAATAGTGTTATAAAAGGAAGCATGGCCACCCGAGTTTATTTTAGCCTCTTATTTTACAGTCTGCTAATCTATTAGCTACAACTTTCAAAACGTTTTGAGGAAACCATCAACAGAAATGAGAAAAATAAGTTAATAACAAGGATTTTTTTAGCTACAAGATAAAATATAAGTAGAAAAAATATCTTGAGAAACATTTCTGACATGTATTTCATACCTTGCTTTAACTATAATGATAGCATAAGAGTGATTATAATAATATCATAATTGCAAATATTATAGAAGCTAAGAATGTAGAGCCTTGTACACACAAAAAAACTTCCTCTAAAATTGACAAATAAAATTCCAAGATATAATTGCCTGTGTATAGTGGATAAAGAAGAATTTGTATTGGAATGAGCTGAGTGATTGCTAACTCCATCTAATTTCTCATCATTAGATGTTAATGAACCTATGATGTCACTTATAAGTCGTAAAAACTGCACATATTAAAGTTGCAAGAAAGGTTCTACTTAATCAAATGTGTTCTTTAATATTTTGCTTTTTGAAGGAAAATTGAAAATACTGAACTCATACTATGTATACTTCACCTTACATAATAAAAAGTGAAGACTATTCAGGGGATTTCTGATAAAATTTCAAGTTCCTTTTCTTAAAACCATTGAAAACCTAGGGTTCTACAAAGAATTTGGAGAAAGACACTAGGCAGACACAATTTTGAGCAACTGACTAGTCAATGACTCCTCCCAACTCATTCCTTGTTGGACAGCTGGAAGAGGTGAGATTCACCCATATTGTAAAGTAGAAAGTATAGATCTTGGGACCAATGAAATTAAAACAAAGTTAATGGATAACAATATGCATGAATCTCCAAGAATAAGCTACCAAATCACCCTTTGAGTTCCAACTCAACAATCATTTGAGTAGTCAAAAAATTCACATATGTAACTATTATCAATAAGACTCACTAAAACTTGTGGGAACCAATACTAAGAAAGTCAGCAAAAATAAAATGTTAAAAAGAACTTAGCCAAAGATATAATCAATAGAGATAACAGAAGCTTTAGAGAAACTATATTTAATATCTTCAGAGAGATTTTGGAATATTTTGTACAAATGTGATATAAATATCTAGAGTGGTTTTAGATAACAGGAATCTATGATAACAGTGGATCCAGATGACAGGAATTTATTTTGTTTTACAAATTTTAATTTTTATGGTGAGTAATAAAAAATTTGGTTAACCATCAAAACTGTTCCAGTTAAAAAAAGATGGGTTTTGATATTCCCTACAATTTCTTTAAGGTCCTTTCAAATGTATCTTCTTTGGTGGAACGTTAGAATTAGAAAAATTTTCTGTATGCTTCTACTCATATGGATTATGGTATTTATCCTTGTAACCTACACTAAATATCAACCAAAATACCTAGAAACTTAATGAGCTTTTAGCTTCCAATGTAAATATTTCCTATTCTATACTCCTGATTTTCACAAAAGTGTTTGAATAAACCTCCCTACTAATATACAGGGATAAAGATGATAATTTTCTCAGAAATATTAATCAACTTGAGGCTACAATAGTCAAGACAGTTCATTAGAAAATAAATGTATTCTGTTTTATTTGTTATGTTTATTTCTTATTTCATCATATTTTGAAATTGTATTTTTGTATTCAATGTCATGATCTTATGAAATCAAAAGGTTTACATTTCTATTCAATCTTTTCTTGGCACCTAGTTGCTAAATACTTTCCATTATGTTTGCCCTGGATTGACTGGGATTGAGCAATGATATACTTGTTGAATACTTAAACAAGGTCAATTAAGCAAGGTTTTTTCAAAAACATCATCAAAACTATTTCTGAGCAATATAAATAACTTGTCAAAAATTCCTGAGCAATATGAAAAAGAATACTATTCAGTAATTAATTTATATTACAAAATCCAGAGATTAACAAAATCTGTGCAAGCATTAAAAAACACCTGTAATTAATTATTCCACTAATGTATATGTCATCCTGAGCAAGTAGTCAAAACTCAATGTAATTCAGTTTTCTGAAACTTAAAGAAAAAGGTAACACCATTTCATTTCATAGGGTCATAAAGCAAAAACAATGAATATACCTAAAATAAATTCTAACATATGAAGACTACAAAATAAAGGCTACTTAACAGATTAAATAATTTTTACTGTGGACACTTTTATAGTAACCTATAAAATATATTCATTTATTCTTTTTAAAATACTGTGTCAATAAAAAGTATATTGGAGAAAATGAAAATTGTGTTATAAAATATTTTGTAGTTCTTTATGCATGCATGTGCACATTCACACATTAGTACTTCTACCTACAAATCATTAGTTTTCTAGAAACTGCCTTATAGACATGTAATTCTGATTACCACATCATGATCACTGGTACTGCTGTTCATGACAGCATTAAAATGTAGTTTCAAATTGGTTTTGCACATGTGAAAAATAAGAGATTTTTCTCTCATCTCTGTGAAAGTTCTCACTAACCTACCTTCATTTTATTTGACGTATGCCCAGATAAAACCACAAAAGGTACAACTGTGGGCTTAACTTCCAGCGGATATTCCACACAAAATGACTAGAAAAAATTGTAGACTTTGTAGCACATATGTATCTATGATATGTTAAAATTTAATATAGAGCTAATATATTTTAATCATTATGCATACATCTTATATTGATGAATGCAAATTTATGCTACATGCATAAATGTGTAAACATGTCTATTATTTATTTCTGCATCACAAGCACACATACATGGCTAAATGGCAGCTATGAGTTTTTACATTCTACGTTATTGTGCAAAACCTCTTTTTCCTAAGGAGTATGCTTTTCCTTCCTGCATATATGTCAATATTTTTTTTTCTCAAACCATGTTATTTTTCACTCTTTCTGTGAGTGAACAATAAGTGACCTGCTTAAGTGGGATATTGCATAGTAAAGATACCTTTAGTTCTACAGAAGAGCTCAGCATGGTCAGTATTGCTTCACGTCACTATCCTTTCTTGGTAGACTTGAATAACAAGTACAAAACCACCACTTAAAATTTTGCATAAAAAGAAGAAAAGGCAGACAAGCTCATAAATAGTGTGTGTGTGTGTGTGTGTGTGTGTGTGTGTGTGTGTGTGTGTGCGCGCGCAGCCTGGTTAAAAATCTACTATTAGAATGACATGGATGCATCTAGGAAAATTCAGCAAACACCAAGAAACTGCTACGTGTAACTGAAAGGTTTATGAATACCAAATAAATACCCACTATGGAGCCACCTGTAAAGTCACATTTACTGAAGGAAATGTAAACTTGCTGAATGCTATTGAGAAAGCAAACATTATTCCAAGTGCCTGGCATGAAAGTACAGAACATTAATAACCACCTATTTCTAGCTTTAATTTATACAATTAAAAAGGTCAAAAGTGCTAATGCTGATAAAAGTCTTTTAGAAAAAGAAGCAGTAGATAACACCCTAATTATTAATCATTATAAAAAAAAAAGGCCTGCACAGAAATTAGCACACCATCGTGAAATAAGTATCTCAGAGGTCTTCTGAGAGTATAAGCACATTTTCATATCCAAAGAGACTCAAATTTTATATTAAGAAGATGGGGATAAAGGTTATTTCATACATCTAACACAACAATTATGCCAAGATTTATAAAATATGCTTCACGGATTATGTTAAGTGATAATTATAATAAATAGTAGCTCATGGTTTTTACTGTTGATATGTCCACTCAGAAGCTGTCTGCTCGGGGCACAATCTTTGCAAAAGCAATCAGATATTTGATTTGAGTTCATTATTATTTTAATCTTTGTACAATGAAGTGGCAAGATTTCTATTTTAAAAGACTCAGAATTATTGTAAACTTTTGTTCTCAAAATCTAATTTGGAAAAGGAAATAAACATTGAAATGTTAAAATAAAAAAAAATATGACTCAGAGATGTTAAACTAGTGCTATCCATTGCAACATGATCATTACTTTGACAGAAATATATTTAAAATGTTATGTGACCTTAAATGTCACTCTGCCATAGGGGATCCAAGTGGGCTTTAGAAGCAATATCAGATGAGTAATGTGGTATCAGTTGAGAAATTTCAACAGACCTGTGGAAAGTGTTTAAAAAAAAACTGCTAACACTCTAGAAATAATTTTTAAACCACTAACTAGTAAAAATTATTTATGGAATTATCAGTAGATGTAAATTGTTGAATAAAAAATTAACAAACTTGAAGATAGGTCAACACAAATTACTTTTAATACAATTCAAAAAACAAAACAAAGGCCCCGGCTGGTGTGGATCAGTGGATTGACTGCAGGTCTGTGAACAAAAAGGTCACCAGTTCAATTCCCAATCAGGACATATGCCTAGGTTGTGGGTCAGATCCCCAGTATGGGGCACATGAAAGGCAACCACACATTGATGCTTCTCTCCCTCTCTTTTGCACTTCCTTTCCCTCTCTCTAAAAATAAATAAAATAAAATCTTTAAAAAAATATTAAAAAGGTAGAAAAACCAATGAACAAAAAGAAAAAGAAAAAACCTCCTAACGTTCCAAGAGCTTGACACAATAATAAAAAAAAAAAGATTAATATATATGTAATTGGGATCTTAGTATGAGAAGATAGCAAGAAAGGGAAGAAATCTTGGAAGAAATTATAGCAAAGAAATTTCCAAAATTAGTGTCAGACTTCAATATGTGTTGTTAATATCAGACATTACTAACTGATACAATGAAAAGGGTACTCAATCTTTCCTTGTATTGTCCCCCCAAATCTGTAACCCCGCTCTCATAATAAGAAATCACCAGACAAATCCAAATCAAGGGACATTCTATGAAAGGCTCAAGTAATAACTTTTCAGAAGTGGCCAGGTTACTGAAAATAAATACTGAGACACCGGTACATGTTGAGGGCATTGACTGACTGACTAAATGCAATGTAGTATACAGGATTGAATCTTGGCTCAGTAAAAGCATATATTTGAAAAATCTAGCAAAATTTGGCTAAATCCTGTTGCTTAGTAAATAGTATTGTACCAGTGTTAATTCCTTAAATTTGATAAATACACGAGGTTGTGTAAAATGATACTATCAGGGAGTTGCATGAAGGATAGAAGAGATCTTTCCTTCCTAGCTTTGCAATTGTTGTTTCCAATTTCTTCATATTTTATTTTATTTTTATTATATTTATTTAGGCTAAAAAGTCCAAAAAACAGTTCACTCTTTTCTCCCATCCTTGTCTCCCACAGATTGCAACTACCAATCTGTTCTCTGCCTATAAGTTTGATATTTTTGAGTCCACATATAAGATATAAGAGCATTCATATATTTGTCTGTTCTGACTTATTTTACTTAACATAATGCCATCAAAGTCTATCCATGTTGTTCCAAATTGCAAGGCTTTATTATTTTTATGGTAGAATAATATTCCATTTTTATATATAGCACATTTCCCTTATTCATTCATCCACTAAAGGACTTAGATTGCTTCTATATCTTGGCTTTTGTAAATATATGTGTTTGGAACTTTGTTTAGTGTTACGTTTACATTCCGTTCACTTCCTGTTCTGTGCACATCCTCTAGGTTGTTGCTTGGTGGTCGCCTTGAGGCTTACCCATAACAACTGACATCTACAACAGTCTATTTTAACTTGGTAAGAACTCAAGTTTGATTCCATTTTCAAGTTCAACATTTTACTCACCTCCCCAATACATTTTATGTTTTTTGATATAATATTTTACATCTTTCTAACCTGTGTTTCTGTTATTGTAATATTGTAATCATAGTTATTTTTATTACCTTTGTATTTTAACCTGTTACCTTTGTGTAGACTTAAATTGATACAAAATAAGATATTAAAGGGGAGCATATAAATAAATGTAGACACAAAAATATATAATTGTAAGTAAAGCAGAGCATAAAAATGTAATTCTGAAAGTTTATTCTATAAACCTATATTTAATTTTCATATATTTCTGTACTAGTGGCTGATATTTATAAAATATAATTATAAATTATAATTTAAATTATAATATATAATTTATTTTAAATTGAAAATGTTTCATTGTATCTTGTTTTAGTAATAGTAACATTTAAGAATTTATTAATCAAAAGCTACTGTCATAAATTAAAAACATTCATTAAAGTGAAAAATGAGAGTTGTATACTAAGGAGCTAGAAGTTTGATAGATGAATTCTCACATGAACAAAAAATATATATAAATGGAACTGTCTGCTGTGGCTCAGTGGATTGAACACTGGCCTGTGAACCATAAGGTCACAGGTTAGATTCCCTGCCAGGGCACATGCCTGCGTTGTGGGCTAGGTCCCCAGATGGGGGCGTGTGAGAGGCAACTCTAGCTCTCACACATCCATGTTTCTCTCCCTCTCTTCCTCCTTTCACCTCCCTCTAAAAATAAATAAATAATTTTAACAATATATAATTGGATTATATTTGGAAATAAATATTTTATTCTTAAATATAATGATTATTAAATGTATTAAATAAATTTGATTACATCAGGATAATATTTTCTGATCAGTCAAATGCAACCAGGCAATTTCATCACATATAAATATAACATCAAGGAATATCACAAAAATATATTTAGATAATGAAGTTATTCATTGAGCAGAAAGTCATTATAAAATCTATTAATTAGAACTTTCTTGTCTAGAGTAATTAATGGACATACAATTTTATGTTAATATGCACACAACTAAAACACTGTATCGATTCTGATTTTTATCTAATCTAATAGTAAGGAAATTTCAAGTATTAAAAGAACATCTGTTGCATAGATTTCTAGTTACCTATGAATTTTTGTCCCTGAACATGTTTAATATTCTTAAATAATGTTTATGTGCTATAGAGTCTATAATTTCTACATCACTCATATTATTATCTCTGCTCTTTTCTTGCTGGCACATCCTACTGAGAAAAAAATAACTTTTTTTTCCAACAAAATTCAGCAGGATGTATGAGAATCAGTAGATATATGTGGAATATTTGCAGAAATGCATCTTTGTAGAGACAATAAGGGTTACATTTCTCTCAACATTCCCCACATCTACTGTATTATATTCACTCTGCTGAATTTTGTGTTAAAAAGATAACTGTAATATACCAACAAGTAAGTACCATGACATTTTAATAAGTAGGTATATCCTATTTGTACTTCATACCAAAGCTGTTGGGATATCTCTCTTGCTGTCAAACATCTGAAAGGGATCATTGTTCTATCACCTTTCTTTTCCATCTATCCAGTTCTTTATGACTTTTTGTTAAATTGTACTTTTTCCATCAAGTCTCAATAGCTCCTTAACCTTTCTCTGGGGCAATATCACTCATTGCCTCTGCAATTCCTATTGTAGCAACTGATAATGTTTCTTTTACTGAATGTTTCTTTTATTGATAATTGTTTTGTTATTATTTTATTCATCACATGGTATTGTTTCTGCATATTGTTATTAACATTATAATAGCTCAAACTATATTTATTTAGTGGCTAAAAATATGATGTAAGGTACAAGTAGCTGCTGCAGAGTATATAACCCAAAGAGTGTCATGCTATAAATTAGAATATGATGAATAATGTATAGATTGTAGCAACTATTTACTAGAATGTGGACATTATCAGTGATTTTAGCATGATACCATGTTAATGGTTCATGATATGAGCCATGCTATGAACCATGCTAAATACCATGATTTTATTGTATTTGTAAAAAGTGTAAATAGTGAATGAAGAACGTTTTGTATATTCCTGTAGGGCAGTTGCAAATCACATTAGTATTTTGGGGATTCATCATTTTTGTGCATACCTAAAATTCTATTTCCATTTGGTATTCTGAATTTTCTTCATCAAGACATTCATTGCACCAATGTAATAGAATGTATGACAAACTTTCTATTTCAGCTCTAATATGTAAAGAGCTTATAAATAGTCATTACCACACTTAAAACAAAATAAAGCTGAAAAAATCCCCCAAAATCAATGACCTATTTTGGACTCATCAGAGAGCTATGTTGATTTACAGGGTCTCATCTTGCAGTATAGAGTGGTGGATGAATCCAAAGACCCAATCTGCTTCCTTTGATCAGAAGTCACAAGAGTACAAAATTGGTAGGAATACTTAAATGACAATGCTGAGGAAGTGATGGTGGCTGGTTGTGGGTAACTTGGGAGAGAAAATCCCCGAAGTGACAGTCTTTGGCATGGGAGGGGGCACAGTTTCATAGGTTTTACCTCTGAGAACCCTGCCAGCTTCTCATGATTAAGAGTCAAGAGAGATATTTTCATACTCTCGCATGGCAAGGGAAAAAGTGAAGTTTGAATTATCTGAAGTGTATCTCCATGACAAAAACCTACCGGAAAATGCTTCACCACAGCATTCTACCAGCTGAGAGAAGGGAATTAATTTTTCACATTCTAGATCCCCTGACTCATGGAAGGAAAAAAATAAATAAGTAAAGGCAAGAAACATCTGACAGAATATAGCAGCCCAGAAATTAGGTCCACTAAATGACAAGGTTTTCTTTTGATCTTCCTTCCAACTTTTAAAATGCAATATCCATTCTTAGTTTGAAGTTCTCATTAAAAAAACAGGCCCTGGGCTGAACTTGGCCTGCAGGCTCTATTGCATTGACCCCTGGCCTAGAGAGAAAACATTTCTTCTTTCCTGCAAAAAAAAAAAAAAAAAAATCTCTTGTTCTCAGGCAAGTCACTGATTCCTCTGTGTTCTTTATTTATGGAAGTTTTTCATGTTGAGGAAAACAAGTAGATCATTCTGACTTCCAGTGAGCTCAGTGTTATTGAATTTGTAGATATTTATTTTAAATATTGATTTTGAATAAGTTGATCTATTTTCTTACAGGTTGAAATGCTGACATTTTGAAGATGTTTCATCAATTTATTTAATATAATTAGCAAAATATAATTTCATATCTTCTACCATTGAATATTTTCTATAATTGAAGTGTATTGACAAAATAAAAAAAAATAGTTCAAACCATTTAAATCTAATCATCTCCCCATATCTCATTCTCCCAATATAATTGTTCTTCTAGGTCTTTGTGCATGTTGGTAACTAACACTTATAAGTGCTATATTTAAGATAATGCTGTCTATACTACATTGCAACTTAGTTTTTATATGTATAGCTACCTATACTTACCCTTGATATTTTACAGTGCATACTTACATAAGTGGGTAGGTGACCATTAAAATTAATTTTTGTCTCCCTCACTTGACTGTATGATCTTATGCACAGAGTATTAATAACTGTGTAGTATAGCTCTTGCCATGTATTTGACACCTTCCTTTTTTTAAGGCTTCATTTTTTGTTATTATATGTAATACAACCTTTCATTAGTGAATAGTTGTATTGTGTATAGCACCTTTACTGAAATACAATTGGGTTATGTCAATAGTTTTATCACAAAGAACTGTGGAAAAAAATACCATGGTAAAATCTAATTGCCTTTTAGAAGTAGATTTAGTAGGTCAAATAGTAAGTACATTTTATAATAATCCCACTAACAGGCTTATATTGATGATAATGTTTAGACAATAACACGTAGGTGATTGTTTACAAACCCCTAACACACAAGGTGATTCCCATCGCATGCCTCTCTGTCTTGTCTTTGGAGACCTGACATTGAAAAGTGGGTATAATATAAGACCATTGGTTATAATGCTTTATAATTTTGGGAGATGATACAAATTTGCATTGAAGCACTCAGATAAAAGTGCTGAATGGAAAAATATTTAAAAATAAAATTCACCTCATTCTGCAGCATTGTTTCTGTCAAAAGAAACTTGAAATCCAATCACAGTAGAGAATATTTAACAGATTTCTTTCTGGCAGAGGCCTTTGACAGATGGTTCTTTGTGAAAACACCTACTTTGTTACAGGATGAAATGTTTATTTTCTAAAGTTAAACAAAGTCACAATGGTAAAAATGAGATATGAGCCACAGCTGGAGATACTAGATTTAAAGCCTAGTGGTAATTTTGTCTGATTGAAAAATACAACTGAAATGTCTATGCCCATTCTAAAGCAACTAAGCAAGAAAAGGCATTGAAACTGCTGACTATAGACAGCTAAGAAACTGACATATCTCTCCCTACTGGCTCCCCACAGCAAACTTGTGAACAGGATGTGTGTGTGTGTGTGTGTGTGTGTGTGTGTGTGTGTGTGTGTGTGTGTGTGTGTGTATTCATTTTGTTATAGAAAACTTCAGAAAATCTATCTTTATTTTTGGAAGGCACATAACATGTTCTGTATTTGGAAATGTCAACCAGAAATATACTAAGTATAACACAAACACAATAATAGATTTTTAAGAGTTAAGTCACACTTGATTGTATTCTATATCACATTGTCAAAACTGCATCTTATTAAAATTCAAATGTGCATTTCCAAATGAAACTTAGGCATCAAGTAAAACATTTAAAGAAAATGTAATTCTGACTATGAAGTAGAAAAGTATATTTTTCACTTGGTTTAAACCTAAATGAAAATGTTCAGACACTGCAAATACAAGAGGTTATACATAAAATAGAACTTCAAAGTCACTTTATATAACAAGCCATTTCTGTTTAATAAAGCTTACTTATCTTTAGTCCAGTCTTTGTTATATTCTGTAATGTAGCATTCATAATTTGGCTGAAGCCATTAACACACCCAGCTCAGATTAAAATGTATGCATAATGACTCAAGAAACTTACTGGACTGTGTGCTTATTGTGAATCTAATAGTTATGAACAATCAAGAATATTTCAGTTTATTCATAATTCAATGTGAATTTCTTAACCCTTCAGCATAATTCCTCATAGATTTGGGATTCACATTTTAAAAACTAATATCTTTTTTGTAGTTGTTAAATATATTTAGGCTCCATGTAAAGGATTTTTAAAATAAGAAAAATAATACAAACTAGAAAATATATTTTTATGTTTTTCTTCATATATGTAGCAGTATATATCTGGGGTTTCTGAAATGTGAGCATTTATTTTAAATTAGGTTTTATTAATGTATAAAATTTGAACTGTAGAGCAGATATATCCCATTTTATAAGAAGTTGTTGATTTATTCTTCAGAATAAATTATGTTATAATTAATAAAAATAATGTTTGGATTTTCACATAATTTTTCCATATGTATTTTGTTTTGCAAGATGTAATCATTAAATTATTTATGTTAGCATGTATGCAGTATACTATTGCTTTTAAATAAATTGTTATAATAATATGTATATAAATTATCAGCTTTAATTACTAATGTGGTGAACAGGGATAGATATAGCCCCTCCAAAAAAAAGTTCTTTGAGATCTTCAATTATTCTTAAGAATGTAAAGGAGATCTTAGATCAAAACATTAGACACCACTGCCTTAGATCTTTGATTTTGAATTATATCTGTTTAAAATATTTTTTCAAAAATTTCACATGGCTCTTTCATCATATTCTTTCCATGGTCTGTTTTTGAATATTCAGATTATTACCTACATGTCAATTGTTCATAGAAATACATCCAGTAAAAGAATAAAAGAAATGCTTCTCTATTTATTAACTCTGTTCATTTGTGTTAGCTCAATGGTACTAACACAAATTAACAGATTTTCAAATCAAATTTTGTAATTCAAAGATAACATCTGGCATCAAAGGTACAAAAAAACAATTCTCATGCAAAAATCCTATCAAGATACCTGTGGTGTATTTCACAACACTAGAATAAATATTCCAAAAATTTTATATGAAGCCACAAAAACCACCAAGTAGCCACAGCAATCTTGAGAAAGACGAACAAAGTTTGGCAGAATCACACTATCTGATATCACGCTATATTGCAAGGCCATAGTAATCAAAACAGCATGGTACTGGCATAAAAACAGACATATAGATCAATGGAATAGAATAGAGATCCCAGAGATAAACGCATACTTTTACAGTCAATTAACATTCGACAGAGGAAGCAAGCACAATACAATGGGCTAAAGATAGTTTATTCAATAAATGGTGTTGGGAAAATTGGAGAGATATGTGCAGAGAAATGAAACTAGACCACTTTCTTACACCACACACAAGAATACACATAATTCACATTTAAAATTTTATAGAACAATGACTACAATACTAAAAAAAATCAGAGATTAACCAATGCATTTGTACATAATTGTGGCATGTTTAATTTTTATGTTAAACATGTGAAAGTATGTATTTGTGTATGTGTGTATGTATATATATAAAGGGAGATGTATATATTTATATATCTCTCTCATTTATATATGCATCTCTCTATATATGTATATATACACACACATAATTAGCTGTGCTTGCACACACATAGCTAGTTAAACCATATACATAAACATATAAGAATAATACAGAAAATATAATGAATAATATAAAAATAAGTAAAATATAGCAAGTCAATTTATAAAAATCAAAAATGATACAATCCTATGCTATACATTTTATGTACTACTAAGTAAAGAAATGTACATTTTTAAGCTCACTTTCATATTTAGGATTTAAGCAGCCCAAATGTCCACTAGCAGATGAGTGGATAAAATAACTATGGGATATTTACACAATGGAATGCTACTCGGCTGTCAAAAAGAAGAAAATCTTACTCTTCGCAACAATATGGATGGACCTGGAGAACATTATGCTAAGTGAAATAAGCCAGTCAGAGAAAGACAAATACTACATGCTCGCATTCACATGTGGAATCTAATGAACAAACTGAACTAAGAAGCAAAATAAAGATAGACTCATAGATAGAGAGCAGGATGACAGCTCTGACGGGTAGTGGATTGGTAGGGCAGTAGATTAGGTGATGGAGGGCATGAGAAAAAAGGAAAAAGGACTCATGGACATGGACAACAGCATGGCAATTGCAGGGGTGAGGAGAGTATAAAGGGGATAAATGGGGATGGAAGATAATATAATAAAAATAAATAAAATGAATAAATGTGAATTACACCATGAAAAATGGCTTATTATTGATATGCATTGCTGTCACAGGGTAGGTGTTATATGATCATAATGTCCTAAGTTATATGTAGCACTATACTCCCGATTCACAATATTTAAATATTTTATTGTATATCTGAATATGTCATTTTTGGCAAACTTTTAGAAATAATTTGCCTCTAATCTTCTAAGGCTTAAAACAAAAGTTACAAATCAAAAAGCTTTAGGAAACAGATTGGGGGTTTTAATGTCTAAAAAAAATAAAACATCGTAAGAAATTGTGCCAACAGTGGCAAACAAAAGGATGCAAGTCCAATGAAAGGCAAATTGATTCCATGTAATTAATTTTGGTCAAACAAAACCTGTTTACTGGCTCAATCCAGAACCAGTTCCAACAATTCTCAACTTTTAGAGAGTGAGACTTCTGTATTTCTGGTGAAACCCATTACTTCATTTCAGTTATGTAGAATAAGTTCCTCTTTAACTAAACACACACACAACACATCTACACTATGCATGAACATATGTGTACTTACATGCATACATATAATCTATTTTCCTATCTAGTCAAGCACAAAGATGATATTTTTAGTTTTAGTATTCTCTGTATGCCAGGGTTTTGAATGTGATAATAACAAAACAGAACAAAAACCTATGTGTAGTAAAACAATTTGGATGTAAGGCTAGTTTTTACCCAACAGAAACAAAAATTGTGAAATACATTTGTTTATTTGTTTAACCTCTTCCTTCCCAACCAGAATGACTGAAAAAAAATCTGGAAAGAATAACTCTTGTTATTATTTCTCCATTTCTTCCTAGGATATCTTTCTCCCAATGTTAGATTTTCCTTGCAAACATTATTGATTGTAAGTCATTTTTTACATTCATATATTATATTGATGTTTTAATAATCTTTATGGAAATTATTCAGAAGCTATTTATTATGTTGCAGCCTGAAAGTACATAAAGAAATGTGGTACTCTCCAGAGACAGAAAGATCTGTGTGCTTTATACAACTTCTCGGTTAAGTGCAATTTAAATGGGAACTCAGCTGGCATACCTCAAAGAGATTTTCTCTATCAGTCATGTGAAAACTTGCTATAAACTTCACATCTTTTGTTAATAAATGCTGGAAAATAAGTTATTAAGAAGACTGGAGTTTCTTGTACTTTTTCTTTAGAAGCCCATAACATTTTTTTTTTCTAATGGCCTGAGAATGATTCTATTTATTAATGTTTGGTGCATAGGTGAAAAAAAGATAATTCCATGTATCTTTGGCTTTAACAATAACTAGTGGGGGAAATAGAGCGTCTGTGATTTTTTTGCTATGGCATTTCTCTTTTAAGTATGATATCAAATAAGGTATATTAAATGGAAATGTGTATAAGCACAGGAGAAAACACAGCAGTGTCCTTGTAATTCAAGTAAATGAATAAAACAGTAATCATAAAAACATTTATTTTAATCATACTCAGATTATAGAATGAAATGTGACAATTTGGTGAAAGTTTATTAAGAAACATTCTAGCTTACTCACTGACATTCATTTCTTTATGCCCTTTTTTTACATGGTTGAAATTTTATAATATATGTTACTGAAGCAGCACTTTCTAATTATGCAAAGATTAATTGATCCCTAAAATGCTATGCACTTAAATAAAAATGTTATTTCTGGATCCAAAAATCTCTGAGAAAGAAAAAAATATGGAAGACTCTCTCAGATCTGGCCAAAACTAATGAAATTAAACCCAGCTGGGCGGAGATCTGAGTGTGATTTTGACAGACCCAGGAAATAAGGGCTGCGCATACCTACCTGGGCCCTGGGTGTCAATGCTGCACTTGCACTGGCTCTCAGCCATTTCAGATATGGCGTGGATGAGGTATTATAGTTAACATCAAGTGACAAGGTCACCGCTAATGATGTCCTGGAGGGCAGCCCGTCTAGTTCTAAATTCTGAATTGACCATGTGGAAAGAAATGAGCATCAAATACAAAAAAATCACTGTATCTAAATTCAGTGATAATAATACAAGTAATACATAGCTCCTATCCTTTACAAAATATATTAACATAGTTTATTGTTATAATCACAACAAAACCGTGAGGAAGGGCAATGTTTTCATCCACACTTAAAAACAACAAAATTCATGTTCGGAATCAAAAGAAATGTTTAAAGTCAGAAAATATCTTTTTAAAGGATGCTTTCTTAAGCAAAGCAAGAAGAAAAAGAAAGCCCAAAGTGATAATTGCCATTTTGAGTTTTAAAGTGATAGCCAATGGAAAATGGCAAAGTAACTCAATACATATAAAATATTAGTAGTCCTGGTTGCAGAAAGGAATAGAGAGAAAATAAATAAGCAAAAGTCTCCACAAATAGTAAACCTGGCTATAGATGCCCTTTATAGTCCCTGTCCAAATGTGTAATTCTGTAAATCCCAGAATCTGTGGTTTGTTGATATATATACTAAAATTTAAAAAATATGAATTAGACTCAAGTTATCAGTCTTTATTTCCTTCAAGTGTACTAGCTTCTCTTAATCACTAACTATTTCTATGTGGCCCTGTTGAAAAAAAGTCTGTATTGCTTTATCACTCTATAATTATTGATCTACATTGTGAGCTATTGAAACTATACTCTCCCAATTTTTGAACTTATTTAAGTTTTTAGTTCTTTATACATTGATATTACTAATATAAATTTAAAACCTATGCCCTGATGAATCTTAATCATCAATATCTTTAGCCTTTACTAGGAGCTATCCCCGTCCCTACCATTTCTACCATAGGTTTATATAATTTTTGAGCTAGGTAACCCCCGGATTCATTCTACCTTACAGATGAGATGCAGTGGTTAAAAAATTAATCCTCACCCTACCCACACCCTAATTGTTGAAAAGAAAGAGAGCTTGCATTCTAGTGCCTACTGTCCACTATTACATACAGAAAGGCACTAAAGCTGGATAGCTAACTTAACAGTTCACGTCCGATTCCTTTCTTCTGAGACAGGTACCTAACCCTTCTTCAGCTTACATCAAGTAACAGTGGGATGGCTAGTTAAAAGCAGACTAAAAGAAGGATAAAATATATCATTAAAAAATTCTAGGGTAACTATGTAACTTAGAAAAGAAAACACAGGCATCTTCTTGAACTTTAGGTTAAGTATGTGAACAGAGGCACTTTACTCACAATGTAGTGCACAGCAATAGATCTCTAGATAAAACACAAAATTTATCATCTATTCACCAATAGATGATGTAATAAGATATATATATTTCAAAATAACCATGGCACTATAGTATTAAAATATGTATTTTATATCAAGATGAAAAGCATAAATAAATATGACAACCCACTTTTTTTAATTTTAAAGACTTTTTTAAGACAAGTTTTAAGTTCAGAGCAAAATATAAAGTAGTTCCAGATATTTTCTATAAACCCCCTGACCTCAATTAAACATATATTCCTCCATTATAAGCATCCCCCACCAGTATGATATATTTGTTACAAATGATGAATCTGCATGGACATCATAATCACCCAGAGTCCACAGCATACATTAGAATTTATATATGGAGTTGTACATTCTGTCGGTTTGGACAATTGTGTATTGATATGCACCCATCAGTACTGTTATACTGAGTATTTTCAGAGCCCTAAAAATCTTCTGTGCTCCACCTATTCATCTCTCCCCTCCCAAAGCTCTGGCTACACTGATATTTATACTCTCTCCAGAGTTTGACTTTTCTAGGTAACGATACAGTTGTAATCATACAGTATGTAGCATTTTCACATTATCTTCTTTCATTCAGTAATATGCACTTAAGGTTCCTCCCCATCTTTTCATGGATAGACAGTTCATTTCTTTTTAGTACTAAGTATTATGTTTTGGTCTGACATGATGGATTACATTAATTGATTTTTGAATGTTGGACCACCCTTGCATACCTAGAATAAATACCACATGGTAAACAGTGTATAATTCTCTTTATACATAGTTGGGTTTGACTTGCTAACGCTCTGTTTAGGATTTTTGAATCTATGTTCTTGAAAGATATTGTTCTGTAGTTTCCATTTTCTGTAATATCTTTTTCTAGATGGGTTATTAGGGTAATGCTGGCCTCATAAAAAGGTCCACTGCCAACAAGTTCTTTTAAAGTTTGTTTTGATAAGTCTTGATTTCTCCTTATACTTTAAATATTTCACCCTACTTTGTTCTTGCCTGCATGGTTTCTGAGAAGTTGGATATAATGCCTACCTTTGCCTCTCTAGAGGTAAAATGTTTTTCATCTGTGGATTCTTGCAGAATAATTTTTCTTTATCTTTGATGTACTGTAGTTTGAAAATAATATACCCTGTTGTAGTGTTTTTGAAATGTATTCTGCGTGGTGTTCTCTGAGCTTCCTGAATCTGGGGTTGGTGTTTGACATTAATTCAGGGGAAATTTTCAGTTACTATTTTTTTAAACACTTTTTTCTTTTCTTTTCTCTCTTTCTGTCCTATCTGGTATTCCTATTCCACGTGTGCTATACCTTTAGTAGTTGTCCCATTGTCCTGGGATATTGTTGTTTGTATGTTTTCAGTCCTTGTTCTCTTATGTTTTCAGTTCTCTAAGTCTCTATTGATACATCCTCAAGCTTGGAGATGCTTTCCTCAGCAGTGGTCTGTCTATTAGTAATTTAGTTGTGATGGTTAATTTTTTTATTAACTTGACTGGGCTGAAGGATACCCAAATAGTTGCTAAATCATTTTGCAGTGGTGTGTCTTTGAGGATGCTTCTGGAAGAGATTAGCATCTGAATCTGTTCACTCAGTAAAGAAGATTCACCCTCACCAACTGGGGCTGCTTCATACAATCTGTTAAGAATGGAAATAGAATAACAACAAAGAATAAAGGAATGGTGAGTTTGTAACCGGGCAGCAGGAGGTCTGTCACTTGTCACCATGTACACACATAACACAAAGATTTGTATGACAGAAAATAGGTTTTTATTAACAAGGTTCCCAAATTGGGTGGGACTAGGAGTATTCCTGTTCTGAGCCCTTACATACAAACTCCTTTGCTATTAAAAAGATTGCACACCAAAACCACACCCAGAAGTTCCCCATTATTATTGCTTTTCTATCCTTTTGGAGCTTAAGCTTGCTATGCACACAAGTCACCATCCTCTTTGGCATATGTATCTTTGTTTTTTCAGTCACTGGTAATTTCACAGCAGCTCTCACTCTCTCTGGGTCTGGGATGCACTGCCAGATCAATCTGGCTGGTTGTGCAGGGGAAGCTCCATCCACAAGGAACCTCCATAAGCAGCTCTCCAGGCATGAGAGTGGAAGCACTTCAGGACCCACATGCCATGCTTCAACAGGCCATAGCATCTCAGAGGCTGGAGCCTGCTGAGGTATGCATCCCAGTGTGGGACCCTGCCTCCGGAGCTGGTTTCCAATCATGCAGGGTCTAAGCCTGGAGTTGTCCCAGCATCTGCTGCTCATCTGGCAGAGCAGCAGGAATGATGGAAAGAGCCATTGCCAGGCTCCCAACTGGAGGATTGCACAGGCAATGGGCACTCCTGCCCCTTGGCTGCACTGGAGATGTCACTGACCATGGGTGGGTGGCCGGTGCTGTGGCTTCTTTTTCTGGGGAAGGAGTGGGGGCAGGGGCTTGCCAGGCCTGTGTTGGAGGGATGGGTCATGGGCAGGCAGCAGCCACCTCGACTTCCTGTGTGGTGGAGGTGCACAGGTCCTGTTGCCAGGTCCCGAGCTCACTCGCCCGAAGCTCTCTCTCTCCCCTCTTTCTGGAGCCCACTGAGCTCCTGGCCAGACAGGTCCTACTAAGGGAGCAGCACAGGGCCCCAAAGCGATGACCAGCCAGCCAAAGGACAGAAGAGCAAGGGCATGCAGTTTCCACTCTCTGCTTTTAAAAATATTCTCTCATAATCCCCTGCACCACAGAAGTAGATGGGAGTGTCTGTCCCTCCCATCCAATCACCCTCTAACTGTAGGTTCCAAACCTATACATTCCTTTTTGCTGAGTCATGTATGCACTGTCCTGATTGCCAAACAACACGTGCAAGCAGACTTCTACAGTTCTCCCCCATTCCCATTTCTGGGGGGGCTTGTCCCCTATTAGGAGTTCTTGCTCTCTCTTTTGATTTAGTAAGTCCATCTTTTCCTTCTCTTGGACATTGGATCTCCTGATTCTTGGGCCTTAACACTCCAGAACTTACCCCAATGGTCCTCTCAGGCCTTTGGCCTCAGACTGAATTATACCACTGGCTTTCCTGGTTATCTGGCTTGCAAGATATAGCTTACATGATTTCTTGGACTCCACAACCACATAAGCCAATTTCTATAATAAATATCCTCTTATACATATCTAATATCTGCCTATCTATCTAATCTATTTATCTATCTGTCCTGTATTGGTTTTGCTTCTCTGGAGACCTTGACTATTTCACCCATCAAAGGCTTTCTTTATTTCTGTTACAGTATTTTGACCTCTAGCATTTCTGCCTGGTTCTTAGGATTTCCACCTCTCTGTTTACATCACCCATCTGTTTTTGCATGCTGTCTACTTTAACCATGACAGCCTTTAGCACATTAATCATAGCTGTTTTAAAATTCTGGTCTGATAATTCCAATATTCCTGCCCTGTCTGGTTCTGATGCTTAGTCTGTCTTTTAAATTATGTTTCTGCCTCTTAGTAAGTCTTGTAATTTTATCTTGATCACCAGACGTGATATACCGGATAAAAGGAACTGCTGTAAATAGACTTATAATAATAATGTAATAAGGTATAAGAGGAGAGCACTTGTGCTATAGACTTATGATTCAGTATGAGTCTTTTCATAAGCTTATGCCATGAACCTTATGATTCTGTCAGGTTTTTTTCTTCCCCCTTAAGTGGGATAGGATGGTTAGGGCGGGCTGGGGCTGGGCATTTCCTTTACCCCACTTGGAAGACTAGAGCTAATTAGAATTGGGTATTTACCTGCCCCTAGGTCAGTTAGGCTTGAATAATACTGCAGTAGGTTAGATTCTGGTTAACTTGGTCTTTTCAAAGGGTAGGCCTTGTTAAGAACAACAGAGTGCTCTGGTGTATTTCAAAATGTTTCCCTTTCCTCTCTCCCTGCAAGAAACAGAGGTAATTTGTTTCTTCACCAAATTACTTGGTAAGAACCTGGTTGAGCTCCTAAAAGTAAATCTGAAAAAAAGGTGGGGGCTCCTCTACAATTGGGTCTGAGCTCTTAACTCTCAGAGTTGTCCACATTGAGTCTCCATAATTCCATCAGTTAAAGTTCAGGTTTTCCTACCCCAGTACTGGTTCCCATGGCAGTTTCTGCTCTTGAGTCCTTTCCTTCCTTTCTTGGCCTAACATTCCATGCTTGGGAAGAAGGGTATGCCATAGGTCCTCCCTTCACTGTGGATCCAAGAAATGTTGTTGATTTTTCAGTATGTTCAGATTTTTCCATTGTCAGGAGGAAATGGTGCCTTCTAAGCTGTTTACTGGTTGAACCAGAGCATAGAATTGTTTTAATTTTTATAACACAACTAATAACACTTATCTATGTCTCTATGCTCTGATAAGAGTTCTATGTGTCTACCTTTAAACCATTGCTGTTTATGTTGACACCTGAATGGACTTCTGTGTCTTTTTACATGCATTTCCTCTTTTTTTTCCTGATGTTTGATAATGTGGATGTTATGGTTTATGAATTCTGTCTTGTTAACTGTAACTATTTGAAAATGTGGTAAAACAAATATTTCCTTGCCCCACCACCCCATGGGGATTATATCTTAAAATCTATTGCTCTCCAACAGAGCCTTGGACCACTTGTTCCTTATATCATTCTTTTCCTTTTGCCTTCACTTGGCTTAGAAATCCTAGTGACTATTATATCTGGCTAATCAGGAAAGTTATCACAAAGAAAAATAATGTGCAAATTTATGAAGTGTTCCATATTTTTTAATTGAAAAATAAAGTGCCTGTTAAAAAAATAAAATAAAAATGTCAGTGGTACTGTGCAGAAATAATGAAAATTTCCTGTATTGTCATTCAGCACTCAACTCCCAAATATTTTATTCACTCTGTGACATTAAAGAAATAAAGTTATAGCTACAAATTTCAAGGAATTTGCAATACGCTTGTATTGCATATAAGTGAATAAAAGCATGTACATATTAGTTTATCAGGATACCACATAAGATGTGGGCCAACAAGGTACACGAAGTTATTTAATTCATGGAATACCGAGTATATTAGCAAGAACTGTGCTGAAGGCTGGAAAGAAAATGATGTTTCTTCAGAGAGAGACAGAAAGATAAACAAACCATTATGTTACAATGAAAAAAGTGATATGATAGAGGAATGTTATAATAGATCCAAAGAAAATACACATCCCATATACTACTCTGCTGTAAAACATGTGTTTTTTTTTAATTTAAGATTTTAGAATAATAGAAAAAATCTAAAAATCCTCAATGAGAAAATTTGCATTAGACATTTAGCTGAATCCAGGAAATGATGCATATATTGACAAGTTTTCTAAAAGTTGATACTTTTAAGGAGTGCAAGCTCAGGCAGAAATATTCTCAAATATTTAATCTTTCAAGATAGCCCAAATTCTCTTTAAAATTTAATTGGTCAGCAAATTCTATTAATCAAAACACAGGAGTTTACACATATGTCAGGTAACTCCTAAAAATGGATAAGCCATAATGTTAACTAAAATCCACTACAAAATTGTAGAAACATAAACAATTCAACCTGGAGGTTTTGATGTAGATAAGCTGGAGTAGGCTGCCCTGGCTCGTGCAGCTCAGGGGACTGAGTGTGGGCTGCAAACCAAATAGTTGCCAGTTCGATTCCCAATTAGGGCACATGCCTGGGTTGCAGGCTGGTTCCCTGGTGGGGGCCACATGAGAAGCCACTACATATTAATGTTTCTCTCCCTTTCTTTCTCCTTTCATTCCCTCTCTCTAAAAATAAATAAATAAAATCTTTAAAAAAAGATGGAGTAGGCTTATACATGTCATTTTAGCCTCTCAGAATTTGTTGCTTCAGAATACATAGACATGGCTCTAGTATTAAATCTTGACATAATTCAATGAATATTTTTATACTTTATAGTTTGTAGAACAATTTAATATAGGTTATCTCATTTCAATTCCATTAATACATTTTGGAGCAATTATAATTCCAATGTCATAAACAAAAGAAAGAGAGATTAGAGAAAAAAATAGTAATTTGACCAAGTCACACCTTGAGTTATGTCTTCTAATGTAAAATTTGGCAATTTTTGCATAGCATTTTATTTTCTGGCAAAACCTTTGTTCCAGATATTGTGATTTTGCTTTATTTTCCACCTTATTTTTATCTCAAAATTTACAAGCTTTCTGCAAAAAAAAATCTATCCAGTCTTTCTCATTTTACCATCAAACTTTTCAAAATATTACTTGTGGTAATATCAATATATAAAGTTCAATATATTAAACCTAAACTAAATAAAATTCTAAAGTATATACCCCCAAAAGGAGTTTACATTAATTTCATATACAGTTTTCTTTCAACAGAACAGTGTACCCATTAGTATGAAAATAACCCACATCCTCCAATTTGTATTGAGCATTTAAAAAATTCGTGTGACTATTTAAATATTCTTTAAAAACATAGGTCTAAAATGAAACATAGTTAAACCTTTTAATCTTATTACAAAAAATGTATTACATGACACTAAGTTTGCTTCACATTTTCACATTGGTAGACACGTTTATTCTCTAACTTAAGCATGCATTTTTTATTTGAATAGTATAGCTTCCAAATGGACAAAACTTAAGTTCTTGGGGAACAAAATACGTTAACTCTTATAATGGTGCAAGGTCCTCCAAAGACTCACAATATATCAACACTTAGACAGTATATCTTGGTATTAAATGTTGTGGTGGTGGGGAATTAGGGAAAAAAATGTCTAAAAGTCTACTAGGGGACAGGGGCAAAGACAAAAAAGGTTGAGATATACATTTCTCAAGATTATATATCTCTCAGTGTAACTCAGAATTCTCTAATGAGAGAGAGGCGGCGGGGAGAACTTAAGTTGTAGAAGTTTGTGAAGGGAAAAAGGCCAGTTTAATACACAGGTCCAATGCTCACTTACCTACAATTCCAACATCTCAGAATTCTGCTTTGAAATCCAAAACAGTTTAGCAAATTGGCCTCAGAAGTAAAGCTAATCTGGATATCCCTGAAATCACATTCCCTAGCGCATTTTCGGTAGCTTAGTAAAGCGCCATCGTGGCAGATACGAGTGAACAGAACAACCAATGGCACCGGTGCCAGTGCCAGAGCCTCTTCTCCTCCTTCCTGCTGAGGCCACTTCCCTTCCCTCCAAAACCTCCGTTGCTTCACAGTCACGTAGCTGTTTCCTGCCCACTGTCGTTTTTCCATCCTATAAGTCAGCGAACATTTTAGGGGTTGGGGACTTAGAGCTAGTGCCACAGTATGTTGAGCTCAGTGTCGTCCAGACAAAAAACAAACCTGATCTGTATTTAAGTGAGGCTATCCATTGTCTTTACTTATACCTCAATATAAAAATTAATTCATGTGTCATCAAAAGTATTTGCTTACAGAGTGTTGCACCATCTCATTTGAGTGTTATTAAATATACAGAATATTAACTATATTGTCTTCCTAAATTATATATATATGATCTGTCTGAAAAATTATCTGGCCCTACAGGTTTCAGAGAAGATTACAAACATGCAGCAAATGAAAAGTTTAGCCCAGGGACTTGAGATAATGCAACAAAGTGGAAGGTGCAGTATAAGAAAAGTAGGAAACTATATAACATGGGTTTGCGGTTAAAAGGTTGGATATGACGCTTGTGTGTGTGTGTGTGAGATGAACCTGAGAGATGATTTTCTTGATGTTATGATCCATTATTGTGCATCCTTCCAACTGGCAGTGTGATGCAGACACCAGCCCACAGTGTCCGCGTCATTATGGATGAAATGACACATTCATGCGGACTACCGAGTCTGGTGGAGGAAAAGGGACAGCATGGCTTTTCTCTCAAGGACAGAAAAAAAGTCCGCAGCCTCTGCCATGACAGGCCTTTATTGGGTTTCTCCTCACATTACATGATGGTCCTCATTTTCTATGCAAAGGTTTGCTTCAGGTGGTTACCTTTCACAGACAACAAAGGAGATAATGCTGCTAATCACATCACAGAAAAAGGATATTTGCAAATGAAAAGGGAAAAGTAGTTGAACCTGTTACACTCCATACTAGGGAGTTTTAGCATGGATTTTAGGAAGTTACTTTACAATAAGCACTTGCTGTCTCAATTCAGGGTGAGGAAGTTTTAGCAAAAGCGAGTCCCAACGCGGCCCAGGCACATTGCTTGCCTGATTCTCCACAGGAGAACCTATCCATGGGCGTGGGTCCTGTGCATCTCCGAGGGGGAGCTGGGCCAACGCCACGCAGAATGGTATCCTACAGTAGTGTCTACATCTTTTCGCCTTAGGATATCCTCTGAAAGCAATGGATGTTGTTCCCCTCCTTTCACCAGCAGTGTTCAGTAAATAACTAGTTGTTTTGTTTGTTTGTTTGTTTTTATATTTAAATCCTCTGGTTCATTTACCTCTTGAAGAAAGTGAGTTGTAACAATTTCCCCATGGGGTGAAATTACAGTTAACCTACTGAGTAGTTTAAGAGCATACTCTATGTGCTGCCTTAGCTTTCTTTTTTGTACCTCTGCACTTCTCAACTGGCGTCCATGCCCTTTCCAAATAAACTATTTGCACTTGTTACCTTCTCTAGGGGTCTGATCCTAGGGAAACTGAAAATAAATAAAGACTTCTAATTTTTTAAAGTCTTAGCTAAGGTATATGAATGCTTTGATTAAATCCCATACTGATGTCAGGGTTTCTGCTGACCACGTATCTCTAGTGCTGCCCTGATCCTTATCTGGCTTTACAACAGTTTGCTTTTGCATTCATTATTATGATTTTATGTCAGTCAACTAATGATTTTTTGTTATCAGTTTAAACCAATACTGTTCCCTTCAAGGCTCTTGACTGTTTGAACCTGATGTCTAGTTCCATAATCTACTGTAAATTATGGTATCCCAGATGATCAGACTTTCACCACACATCTCCATTGGATCCAAATATTCCTCCATGTCAGAGCAACTCTTTGTTTCAACAGCCTAGATTCAAGCCCCAGCAATGTTAAGTCTGCTCTATTCCATTGTAATTAAGTGGGCTGTGTCTAGTCATTTTCTGAGATAATAAGATCTTATGAATCATGATAATTATTATCATTATAATAAAAAATTATGGAAGATATGCTAAGTGCAATGAACTATGTTGAATGCTGTACTGTTGTGTCTCTATGAACTAGCTCTGTTTATTATCACACTGAGACAGAAGAGCAAACTAACACACTGGAGAGCATACAACTAGGAAGAGAGAGAGGAGCAATTTATCCTCAGGACATCTGACTGCAGAATCTAGGCTTTTAAACATTGTTCTATATCTTTTGAAATTCTTCTGCATTAAGGATTTCTTATCCTTTGGGGAAAAATTCTTAGTCTAGTGTAGACAATTAGATGTCTTTTATTCATGACCTCAGCACCCTAAAAAACTCCTTTATTCAGGCTCTAGCAAGATTCCCCGCACTGGTGGCTTGTAAATTTGACCTTTTCTTACCTTTGCTTGCTGTCTTTCACAGATCAAAAGTTGTAACAGAGCAAGGAATATAATTCTACTTCAGCTTCAACTTCCAAACATTTGTATTATATGTTTATAATGAATAACACTTGTGTTAAAAGTGGTCTTAAGCCATTTTAAAAAAGAACTAAATAAATATTTCATTAAACTCAGGGTTTATTTCCTATCTCAAGATGCTATTGTATTACAGATGGCTGTTAATAGTTTAATCATTATATGATGATTTTATGACTGATATCTATTTAGTATTTATTTATTTATTGGATTTTTATTTTTTATTTTATTTAGTTATTTTCATTGAATTCACTAGGATGACATTTCTGAATAAAATCATACAGATTTCAAGCCTATAACTCAATAAAACTTCATCTTCATACTTCATAAGTATCATGCACTTATTGCCCCAAATAAAATCTCTTTCTGCCCCCATTTAATCCCCTTTGCCCTCTTCCACCTCCCCTTTCCCTCTGGCTATTGTCATAGTGTTGTCTGAGTTCATGAGTTTATATTTTGGAAATTAAACCCTTAACTGATATATCATACACAAATATGTTCTCCCATTTTGTGGGTTGCCTTTCATTTTATTGATGTTTTCTTTTGCTCTGTAAAAGCTTTTTGGTTTGATGTAGTCCCGTTTATTCGTTTGTTCCTTTGTTTCCCTTGCCCAGGGAGATATATTGCTATGAGAGTTGTCTGAGATAGTATTGCCTATGCTTTCTTCTAGGATTTTTACAGTTTCTATTTAGTATTTAAACCCCCAAATGGAACTTTCTTTCCAGATAACACTCACTTAAAGACTGATGTTGAGCACACAGATGTATGAGCATTGAAGCTATTATTTCACACCTACTTTGAGACAGCACTATATAAAGTATTTTACATACATTATCATCATATAGCCTCCCAACAACCTGGGAGAATTTGCATTATCCATATTTCTCTTTTTCAAAGAATCTGAAAATGAGATGATTTTGACCAATCTCTTCCTATGTGATTTTAAAAACATCACAGAAAGAAAAACAACACAAAAACCAAAAATGTAATGGGGCACTGATATGAAATGACAAAGAGCTTTTTTGATTGATTGACTGACTGATTGATTTCAATGCTTTTGGCAAGGACAGCCAGGGGAGGACCAGAATCTTAGGAAAGAGGGCATCCTCAAAATTCACGCATCTAAAAGAGAACTCCCCAAACCTCCAAACTTCCCTTTCAGATTTGCTGTGCTTACATGTGTCTTCATCTTAGATAAGACCATTCTGTCCTTCCAATTATTCAGGCCAGACAAGTTGGTGTCATCCTGGACTTTTCTCATTGCTCATGCCCTTCATTCAATTTGTCAGCCTATCCAGCCATTTTCATATTCAAAATATTTTCAGTCTAACCATTTTCAACCATGCTACTGCTACTGCCCTTTTTAAAATCACAATTATCATTCTTCCAGATCTCTGTAACAGTCTAACTTGTTTATGCAATCTGTTGTCAAGGCAGCAGACAAAATGTTTCTGTTGAAGATTAATCACACCATGCCATTCCTCTTCACTGAATTCCCCCAGTGCTTACCTATCTCATTCAGAGTGAAAAACAGAGTTTACAATTATCCTTAAGGCCTAACGCAGTCTCTTATAGGCACTTTGGCCTCCTTTCCTTCTACTGACTCCATCCCATTCTTCTGTTTTCTTTTCCTTGAACTTGCCAGGTACCTGCGCCATCACACAGCCTTTCCACTTGTTGTTTCAGCTGCCTGGAATGCTCTTCCATCATCAGCATAACTTTTCCCAGCTATCAGCGTTACTTTCGGATGTCACTCAAATACCACTCTCTAACAGAGGACTCCTTTTACTGGCTATCCAGTTTAAGTTGCAAACTCCCACTTCCCAACACCTTCTCTTTCTTTTCTCAAAGACTTTTTTTTAAATCCAAAGCATTTATACTATCAACACACCATGTATTTTATTTCTTTTTGTGGTTTATTCTTTAGATTCCACTATGTTAGCACAAACTCCTTGAAATTTGGAGGCGTTGTTAGTTTTAACTGTTATGTTACTGCAATATAAAACAGTGCCTGCCTCAAGGCAGAAGTTTAATATATAATTGTTAAATGAAGAAATATTAAATGCCAATTTTTATAGTTATATAAGCATTTTAGAAATTCAGATAAGAAGACACTGGGGAGCATAGGGATGTCTACACAGAAACAGTGGTAATAAATTTGGACCTCAAATGATCACCTTTCATACATGAGGAAGACAGCAAGCAAAGGTAGCAGCATGCCAGGCATGTGCTGAAAGAATTAGTGTAATTATCTACCTGGGATAGGTGACTTGTGATAGAGAGTGATAAGAAAGCACTTTACAAAATTGTTCTTTTCCCATCTGGTAAAATAGAACAGAAATTTCCCCTTTGGAGAATTCTGATTTAAGAAGTCCTTCCTCTTATTAAAAACTAAACACACACACACACACACACACACACACACACATTACTTCCTCAACACAGAGAAAGACCCAAGCTCAATGATTAATGCGACTTTGTGTCGTAACTTCTCAGGCATTCTAAAAAATGATAATTCTGAGGGGCAAAAGGAAGCAGCAACAATAGAAATCTCTGAATGAGATAACTAAAGTGATGCCTAATTGTAGTCACAGATTAGTGTGTTCATTTGTGTAGTTGTGTTTAACATTTTAGTGCACATAATAAAACTTCCAGTTGTTCTATGCAATTATCTTTGCTTGAGGGCTTTTTCTGGTTGTGGAACTTGTTCTGCCCGTATACAAGTGTTGAAAGAGTAATGCAACATACTAATGTTTATTGGAAGTTGGTGTATAAATGCCTCAGCTATTTTGTCCCTTGGGTGGGATTACTCTGGATATCGTCTTTGTATTGGCTCTCAGAGGTCCCCAGGAAGATTAAGCTCTAACTGCATGCTTTGGTTACTTGTCTGATAACCCGATATATGGCTGCCTTCCTTCCCTGTCTTACTTTCTCACTGCCATATGGGTGTCTTGGGTTCAGTTCCCAAAAAGACTATTCACTCTCTGATACTCTTATGTTACTGTTACTACTGAGGGCACACAAAGTCAGACATGCTGAATCTATTGAAGAAATCAAAATATTTTATGAATATAACAATTCTAATAAAGATTGAGTTATCAGCTAGAACTTTCCTCTATGATTCTTAATTACCTCATTTTAATGTTAATAAGTCTAACTTATTAAATGAAATAATCATCTATACACAAATGTGTGCATGCTACAAATATCCTGTGCAGACACTGGGTTCATAGCAGCAAAGAGGAAATCAGTGCTAAAAAAATTAGCAGCCTAACTAATAAAAGCATAGCAAGCAAGTCCTTTAAAGGATTTTTCCTCTTGTGCTGACCCTTGCCACATCATTTGTGAAGCTAGGTTTCATTATATCATCAAGTCATATGGGCCCAGTATAGTAAGCTGCATGGGCTGCATATGCACATTAAAGTCTTAATACAGTTCTATTGTAATTAATTTTTAAAGCTCATTGAAATCATTTTATGCAAATTCTACATTTCCAGATATAGCCAACTCTCCTAAAAATATAACCATGTATATGTATATGTATATGTATATGTATATGTATATGTATGTATGTTTTGGCTTTGTCATAAGTCCTAACATATTTATTTGTCAGGTGTTAGAATTCAAATATCTTATTTTGACTAACTCCTAGCAATATTAATTCCTGATGGGAGACACATTCTACTGTCAATTTCTATTCACTTATAGATTACATTTTTAAAATTAAACTTTGCCCTGGCTGGTGTGGCTCAGTGGATTGAGCACCAGCCTGTGAACCAAAGGGTCCCCAGTTTGATTCCCAAATAGGGCATATGCCTCGGTTGCGGGCCAGGTCCCCAGTAGAGGACATGTGAGAGGCTTCCACGCAATGATACGTCTCTCCCCATCTCTGTCCCTCCCTCCCCCTCTGTCTAAAAATAAATAAATAAAATCTTTGAAAAGTAAAATAAGAAAACAAACTTAATATTAGAAGGAACATACAGGTATATGGATAAATCAGATTTTAGTAAGGATTTTTTACTTTCTTCTACTTCTTTTAAAGTATCATTACTAACATTTCTTTGTAGAAAACTAGTCAATCTTATACTTTTTAATTGAACAAGACAAAGGAGATAATTAGCAAACATCATATCAATTTAGTCTATTGAAAAATAAATTATAGCATAATGGGTTTAGAGACAGTGTTCTTAATTTGCAAAAACATTCAAAGACCAGTAATTCCCAAGGCTTTGGAGGAGAAAAAGAAACCTCAAAATTCAACAAATGAGGCTATCTTCAAAAAAGTGTTTTGATTTCTGCATCTACTGCTCTAGAATAGTATTTCTAGAACAAGACCAAACATTAAATTGTATTAAATTCAAAATGTTCATATAGAACAAAAATCTATCATTGAAAATTTAAAAATCCTCTTCTATCTTAGAAAATAGCAGTGTAATGATGAAAGAACTGTTATGCATACATTTAAAATATTATCTATATTATTGCATGGGCTTAAAATGTAATTCCTGGCAATATTTAGAATATTTCAAGTTAAAAATAGAGGGTGTAATTATGAAGAAATCAACAAAAAAACAAGTGCTGGCAAGGATGTGGAGGAAGAGGAACCCTTTTGAACTGTTGATGAGAATGCAGATTGGTGCAGCCACTGTGGAGAGTTGTATGGAGACACCTCGAAAAATTAAAACCAGATCTGACTTTTGACCCAGCAATGCCACTTTTGGGATTATACCCTAAGAATCCTGAAATACCAATTCAAAAGAACCTATGCACCCCAATTCTCACAGCAGCATAATTTACAATAGCCAAGTGCTGGAAGCAACCTAGGTGCCAATCAGTAAATGAATGGATCAAAAAACTATGGCACATTTACCCAATGGAATTCGATGCAGCAGAAAACAAGAAGGAGCTCCTACCCTTTGTGACAGCATGGATGGAACTGGAGAGCATTATGCTAAGTGAAATAAGCCATGTGGTGAAAGACAAATACCATATGATCTCACCTATAAATGGAATCTAATCAACAAAACAAACAAGCAAAATATAACCAGAGACCCTGAAATAAAGAACAAACTGACAGTAACCAGAGGGGAGGGGGAATTGGGATAATGGAGGGAAAAGGGGGAAGGTCTATCAGTGAACATGTATAAAGGACACATGGACAAAGATGAACGGGTTAGGTTAAAGGGTGGGAGGTGGGATGGGTGACGTGGGGGGCTGTGGTGGGTTAAAAATGGAGACAGCTATTCTTGAACAATGATAAAAAATAATAAAAATAAATAAATCGCATCTAATCTCTGATGGTAGTTACCAATGTTGACTTCAGTCTCTTGATTGGGATAAAAATAATGAACTGACTATATCACTTGGGGAATGATATAAATGACGCTGCATCCCTAACATATCTTTGACATCTGCTCCCATTTGGCAAAATCAAGTGTAGTCTGCATCTTCTTTAAGGGAAAGAATCTCTGTTTTAAGCCATCACACACTATTTGTTATTGTTTCTGAAAGATGTCTTAAAGAGCTTCATCCAGGAAATTATTTCTTGGGTTCCTAATTTAGAAAACTTTTAAATTAGAAAAAAATACTAAATTTACTTTATGCCTCAGGTTATATAAGTAGAAAATCATCTACTATATCTAGGTTGCTTAAAAAAATAGATTTCTAACATTAGATGATATTAAATTAGAATATCCATACCCAATTATTTTTTAATATCTTAAATCATCAACATTAAGTCAATTTATAATTATATTCTCTGTCTATAGCATTTCATAGTTAAGTTGAATAAAAGTACAGGTTTTATGGTTTAAATTCATAAAATTTAATAGCTTCATTTAGCTCATACCGTGCTATATTTTTCTCTAACACATATCATCTGTTATATTTCAAATCAATCTTGGTATAAAAATGAGAACAATAAACATGATTATAATTAGGGAGATTTTGTTAAATGTGCTTTAATAGGTCCTATTGTGAGCAGAGTCTGGTGAACAAGCAGAAATCAAAACTAGCATACTGAAGAAGAAAAGATAAACAAGCTCCATGGTTAGTGAGTAGATATAGAGCTTGAAATTGTTTGGTCTAGGAAGACATCTAAAATACAATTTGGTACATACAGAAAATGTAATTAAACGATAATTGCACTGAAGCACAATGAGTGTGGGATAAACAGCTTGTGAATCAATAAACCGTGAGGCGGCTGGCTGAGGCATTTATTGATTTATGATTCATTTAGCTCCAAGTTTACTCCGTTTCTAATTCAATTGGAGCTACTATATTATCTTTCATTGGGAGAGCTGGGTGAAGTGATTGTATCATCTTATATAGGGAAAAGATTGTCTGAATTAATATCATTTTCAGGCTTTATGTGAGTATACTCCTATGAACCTTTCCTATTTACTTAACCAAATCTACAGACTATCATATATCACTACACCAAGATGTATCTATTAACATTAAAATTTATATTGTTAGAAACTTTAGGACAGCATATACTTCTAGTGAATGAAAATCCTGTAATTTAATTAATTTAACACATGACCATTATCTTGTAATGTACATCCTATTGTAGGTATTAACAAAAAGTGTTGTATACTTTAACCTAGGAAGATTGTATATTTTAAATAAATCGGACATTCTTACTGTTGTTGGGGAGTTTCATTAGTTTCTATATGGATTTCTTTACATTTAAGTTGTTATCTTGAGTATCTTCATAGATGAATCTAAGAATTTGTCCCACTTTCACTGATCCTAAGTAGATCAGTAGATCAGAAAACAAAAGTTATGCTTCTCTCTCCAGCAACATATCAAGAAAGAGGTTTGACACCTGAATCAGATAACTTTGGAAGTACCTCTCTATAAAGTGTGTGCAGTGTATGAAAAGTATAGCCACTAAATACTCATCATTTATCACTTTAAAAAATAAACAAAATTATTACTTTGTTTATTACTTTGTATCATATTACTATGATACAAAGGATCATAATGGAGGAATGAAGTACTCACTATGCTGATCAAGAACTATATAATTTATGATTGAGTTTTACCAGTGAAATACTTAAATAAATCAGGAAAAATGAAGCATAAGGGTTTACTGCTCACAAACATTTACAAGTTGATTATTTCCTTTTGACCCAAATTGTAACTTCACCCTTCCTCACATTATCAATTCTTACAAAAGCTTAATAAAATATTGCAGTTGAAAATGTGATCATCATGTTACCAAAGGAAGCGTGTGTCGTTTTTCTGAAATCAACTAAAGGAAAATAGTCTCTATCCCTATGTCTGTCAATTCATAGATTTATTCATTTATTGGCTTTGTATTGATATCAGAACACTTCTCCCCTTGGTATATTTAAAACTTGGACTTAAATCCTTTTCAGACACACTCTACTCCACTATGCTTGTTATCAATCTTAACCTCACTGATCTTCGAACTGCACTTCCATTGATTTGGGTCTCTCCTCAACTGAAACATGTCTGTTAAAAAGATGTTCTGGAATGGTTAGAGGTCCTTAATTAAACATTGGACAACACATGACATGACACCTGTCCTTATCCAAATATTTTCTTGCTATCTTGCCACTGAGGAGTAAAAGCTATAGAAATCCATAGAGTATATAACTCTTCAATTCTATTGGATATTGCCCAATTTCTCTCTAAAGCTGTTATGACAGGTTGCATTCCCAATATTAATCTTACAATTTTAAGTTCTTGTTTATATAATGATCATATCATTGCCTAAAAAAATAAAGAAGGTATTAGTATGTTTTCTGATCATCCCACTTTCCTTTTGAGTGAATTTTCTGTTCATAGCATTTGCAAATATCGTATTGTTTTTTTTTTTTAACTGTCTACACAAATTGCAAACTTCAAGGAAAACAGACTTTGTTAATATCAGCAATATATTATCTGGGTAGAAGGGTTTACTTAAAAAATTCCACAGCAACTTTTGGTGAAAATTCACAGACTTGTCTGATAATATTAGATTAGGAATCTAATAGTATCATACTTCATATGCCACATGGTTTCATCTCTCTTCTAATAGCTTTTATGTAGATTCCTAAACTCAATTATGAATAAAATTAAACAGGGACATAGGTGTTTATTCTAAAATGAAATCCTTCATGACAACCACAATAGTACACTCAGAATACCAAAAGTTTATCTCATATTAATCACTATTATGAAAAGAAGTGGAGTAAGAAAAAAAGTTAAAGTTTAATATAGGGTATTTCTGGGAACTATTTTTTCTTTTTT
>PVKU01010782.1:0-48961 GCA_004027475.1 Anoura caudifer | reverse complement strand
AACCGCCCAGAGCGCGCTGGAGATTGTCAGCCCAGCCCCATTGCGCACCGGTCACAAGGGGGCGGTAGAGGGGGCTGGAGGGATAGTGCTGAGGGGCAGCTAGCTCCCACCCCCAATCCCTCCCCTAAAGAAACCCGGTGCCTGGAGTCTGCTCCCTAGGAGAGAAGGGGGGTTGCTGTAATACTGTGGGGGGCGAGGCGGCTAGTCAAATTTGAATTCAGGAATGAGTTACTGAATGCACATTATGTGTTCCTGCTGGGTATGCGACGGAGATGCTGTCCCCACCCTCGTAAGCTTTTATCCTGCCTTAGCTGTTGCTTCCTCCAGCATAGTATGCATTGTGTTGGATACAAATTCACAGGTGATGGTGAGGGTTGAGGATTTCTTTCTGATTAGCCTAGGATTAAAGGATCAAGTAAACAGATAGGAGGCAAGGGGGAAAGCAGTTGCTTCCAAAAATCACCACAGACCTCAGCCAAAGGGCGCCTCATTTTAGAGAGCCCCATTCCGGCCCTCCTGGGGCCCTGACCTCCCCTTCAGGAACCAGGAGGACACACCTACCTGAAATTAACACCCCACCTGCCCCTGGACCCAAGACTGTGGAGTTCCCAGGGCACCCCTAAGCCAGGGGGCCAGCCAAAGGGCATCTGCTATGGTGGAGGATGGGAGGGAGGGACGGAGCATGCACAGTGGGTGGTAATGCAGGGGGCACCTGCATGGGCTGGGGGCCCCTCGAGGTACAGGGACAGCCAGGAGTGGGGAGAGGACAGGCTTGAGGCGAGTGCCCCCTGCATTACCACCTTCTAGCACAGAAGGCCTGGAGTCTAACAACCGTAAACTCAGACCTGGCCTTCAAGGTCCTTTTGAAGAGTTAATTGCCAAGCAATTAACATGCAAATTAACATAATTGATATGCAAATACCACATGTCATTTGATAGTACCTACACCTCATAGGTTGAGAGGATTACAGGAGTTACTGACTTAACACTACGGTATCACACTGATACAATGGGTTAAAACCAGGACTGGGGCTTTGCCTGGAAGCCCAATCCCTGTGTGTAAGAAACTTCTAAGGGAAGACACTTTCAGCAACTCACTAAAAAAAAATTGGGGGGGGGGGGCGAATTATTAGCTGAGGGAATGCCGGCAGATGTGAAGCACGAACCACGAGTTTCAAAGCATATAATAAGACCCTAGCAGATAAAGTAAGCAATAAGTACTGTTTATAACATGAAATTAAATCAGTGAATCAGCACACAGACATATATTTATCAGCTCCCATAAACTAAAGAAATGCACAAACCAAAGCAAAGCTAAGATACACACCATCCTTCACCTGTCAAAGTCCAGCCTACCAATATCAATGATGAAGCTATGAAATCTCAACACTCATCTGCTGCCAGTGGCACCAAAATTAGCATAAGCTGTGAACTCACACCCTTTAACAAGCTTCCATCCAGCCTGTGGAAGGAAGCTCACCAGGTAAGAGGCAGACTGGAGCCTCAAAGCCATGTCTTGACTACAAAACACAGGCTTGCTACCTAGCCCCAAGGCCTGGAGATTTACCCCTAGGAAATAACAGGAGAAGGGCACAGAAACGAGCGGTGCTGTGTGCACTGGCAAACAAAAAGACTGGCTTAGGTAACGGGCGGTAATTACTTTTTAAATGACATGGAAACACAAGGAGTGGTTATTCTGTAAGTGAAAGCAAAGTGGAAGTATTCCAACCTTAACAGCAACCCCCAAATGCACGGGTTTACCAATTCATAAATTAGGAACTGAGTAAAGAGATTAAAAATCCAGTGCCAAAATGGGGGGTTGTGAGGATTAAAGGAAGTATCTAATACTACGATATTTTTTAACAGGAAAGAAACACAAGCACTTGAAGTGTTCTCCTCGAGATCGTCTAGAACAGGCCTTCTATTATGCCGCTGAGAACCAAGCCCTGAAAGAATGTCACTGGTCAAGGTCACAGTGACCTCCTCCGGAACAGAAGCCATGCTAAAAATGCTCAGCTTCCAGGCCACTGTTCCTGTCTCCTTCTCCCTCCACCCCTCCTTTAAAAAAAAAGAAAAAAAGAAAGAAAGAGGATAACATTTTAATAAGATAACATAAGATAGTACCAGGGAAGACAATCTTTTAATACAATAATGTCTGTTTTCCCAAGAGTCAGAATTAGATTCTGGGTGTGGGCACTGCAGGCCACTGAGGTACCTACTGCCCCTCAAGGTTTGTTGTCCCAACATCAAATCCACTACAACTTTAAACATGTATCCAAGGAGTTTTAGAAAGAATGAGGTCAGTTTTGATGAAGAACGAACGCTTTTAAACTCATTGTTGTACGTCATGAGCCAAGACACTATCTTTTAATAATTGTAACACCAAAAACATCGCTGCAGATAGAAAGTGATCTCTAACAAAACTGGGTTTGAAGGATGGACCTTTCCAAAACCTGAGTCCAACCAGGTTTAGGGTTCTTCTCTGACAGCAGTAAACTACACCTGGCTTCTCCTTCATTGTGAGTCTGCCCACATCAGCGACCCAAAGGTTATCTTTGGCACAGGGATTAACATGAAACTAATTCATGAACTTTTCAAATACTATCTTAGTGATGAAATCTCCATTTTCCTCATTATAGATTTTAATGGAAATCTTTCTTCACTAAGAAAAAATAAACACACACACACGCCTATTAGCTATTCCCTAAGGGTAGGCTTAATATGTCTCATATATTTCAGTGATTAATGCTTTATTTAATATTAGGAAAAACACAACACCAATGCCAGCAGAACCAATACAGCTGGAGAATAAATTCTTACAAAACCCACATATTACTCCTAAAATTTGTTCCTATGTCTATTCTTATTATCATTAAAATGCCTTTTTATGTTTGTTCAAAAGAACAAAGCTAAATAAGTTGGATTTCTAGCCTTGTCTAAATACAGCACAACAAAGAAAATGGTTCAATAGGACGCTGTAGATTACTTGTGGGTTTAAGTTTTCCTGTTTTGTTAAGAAAACTGGTTACTTTTAAGAGCAATGCGTTAACTCATTCAGTACCGATACAGATCTATTGAGCTTCTACCATTTATTAAGCATCAGATTTTGAGGTAGAGGAATTTAACAGGTATTATTTCAAATTATTTCACTTCTATGAAGTTCTCCCACTGTAAACACCTCAATGTTTAGAAACAATGTACCACGAGCCCTCCTTCCGTTCCTTTCACATCTTTAAAACTCTTGTTATAAAGGAGTAGGTCCAGAAAGTGAGTTTTATCTGTATGGGTGTGATTATCGTAAGAGCTTTCCACCCCCAAAAAGATAAATCTGGCTTTCTTTTAAATTGCGAACATGCATATTGCTTGGTAAAGCATTCCAGTCTATGTAACATTTATAACTGACAAACACTTCTCGCAGCCCCATCGATTAACAGGCACCCAGACGTTTGCTCATCCTCCCCATCTGCTCCGACAGAGACCGGGAGCCCCAGCGGCGGAACCCACCTTCCAACAGCTGCAGAAGTAATCGCCCCTGGGGAAGGCCGGGTGCATTTCCTTCTGTATCTGCAAGATTTTATGAGGTGCTGTATTTGTTTTTAGGTTGCTTTGTTTTCTTGTTAACTAAATGCCCAAGATCAAGATTTGCTTTAAATACGTAGCTGAAACTGAATGTGTGCCTATGGAAACACACACAAAGAATTCCACCTCCAAAACTGCCAGGAAAAATGCAGTCCTTCCTTATCATTCCATAAGGGATAATCTTGTAAAACCCAGGTCTCTGTGTCTGATTAAACAGATAAATCAATAAAGGGACAATGACATCAATGGGCTAGCTAAATCTTTCATAAAAGCATATGACTGTGATAAAACACAATCAGTGACTTGGGGGTGGGGAAGGGAAAGCAAAATAAATGATAAGTTCGTTCCTCCAAATCTTGCATCTCCTGGTGCACTGTGCTCCTGGAGCCGCTCCCAGCCCTGCTGGCTTCCCTTTGTGTGAGGCCTGGGGATGCTCCGTCCAGGGGAGTCGGCTGAGGTGACACATTCGGGGCGAACAGCATCCCTCCTACTCCCCAGAATGCTGACAAAGCCAACTCAGTTTCATTAGCCACCCTTTCTCAGTTCCACTGAAACCCTAAACAGAAATAGAAACGTGCAATTGAATGCACTAGCACCTGTGAAAATGTCTTCCTCACTTCTAACATGAAATGAATGCTTGGAGGTAGGAATCTGCATTTTCAGCTTGTGCCTGGCTCTACTAGGGAGCTCGCACCAATGACGCTAACCACCAGAGCACCATGCTGTCCACGGTAACTCTTAATGTTTTCAGCTTTGCTACATTTAAATTCTGTTCAAGATTTTTCAGAAGTGTCCAGGAACATGGAAGGATAAAAGAAATACAGGATTTATTATGCTATACTGATACCGTATTTCAAGGTCTCTTTAGACTCAACATAATCTTCAGGCTCAATCATAATTATGTTCACGCAAAATTTCAGTCGGACCCATTTGTTAACCAACCATTATCAGACCAAGACAAATGGTCGGTGATGTCATCAATTACTCATTACGCTCGATCTAATCTTTATTACTTACTAGCTATCTTCTTCCTGCAAAGATGAATGCTAAACAATTAAACAAGACCAGCCTAGATGTCTAGATAATTAGAACAGTTTTCCCGGTCAGTGCAGTATCCTATTGGTTTAATCTGCATAAAGCCATTTAACACAAATAATGGAAACCAGCCCTTCTGCAATCCCACACGGGAGTGAAAAATACAAACGCACAACTTGGCACAGCAAATGCCATGCAGGGGTCCTCCCGAGACAGATGGCAGGAAAGTCATTCTATATGAGCTTGCTCCTCCCGGTGACAGGCACAGTACACAATTTGCTGTGAATATTCAAATTACTCAATCGATATAACATGTGTACAGTATTCTGATTTTTTAAAAAATGCTTAAAGACTCATTCATTCAAATGTCTTCTACAACAAAATGTGAATTTTAGAAATGTGATGTCTCCGATGATGGGGTTTCTCAGGGAAGGTCTCAGTCAAGCTGTTTCATTTATTAGCTTATTGGAGGGTAAAACCAGTTTTCAAAAATCTGTCTGCAGGTTGTTTTCCTTTTCTAGATGTGAAATGCACATGCATGCACGCTTCAAGGTGACGGAGGGCGCACATGGAGACAAGGGTGACAAAATGTGGAGGGGCATTAGGGCCCCTTCACAGACAGACGGGTCAGAGAGCTCTGTGAAAACTGGCTTAGAATTCACACCCCCAAGTTCATGCCTTGTTTCTATCAACCGGAGTTTGTTCTCAATGATTTGGAAGCTAGAAACGATCAATAAAATTGTGAACCGACACCCAGTCACAAACATTCCTTTTTTTCTAAGGATATATAAAAAGAGATAACGGTTGTGTTATATTGGGACTTCTATTTTTTTCTGGTACTTTTAAACCTTTCTATGACTTCTAATTTCCATATTTACAATAATGCTTCAAGACCCCTACCTGGTCTAGAATGGAATCTTTTTTTGTTTTGTTTTACCATATAATTCGCAATGACCTTCAGGGAAAAAAAATGACATTTCTGACAAAATATTTCTGACACACTATAATAAAATCAAGATGTATTATTCCCGTCCTGGACAGTGTGGCTCAGTTGGTTGGCGTGTCGAACCATAGACCAAAGGGTTGCAAGTTCAATCCCCTGTCAGGGCGCATAAGAGAAGGCAACCAAGTCAGTGTTTCTCCCTCACATTCATGTTTCTCTCTCTGTCCGTTTCTCTGTCTGTCTCTCCATCTCTCTCTCTCTAAAAGCAATTTTAAAAAGTCCTCAGGTTAAGGATAAAAAAATTTAAAAGATCTATTATTCCAGTGAACTACTTCCCTGCCACCCTACCCCTCCCACCTCCTCCACCATCGCTGCTGACACCAGGTGACCTTCAGGATAACCATCTTGATCCCATTCTTGTAACCAGTCAACACCAATTATCCAGCCATCCTCTTATCTTATTAAATGTCCCTACCAGGGGAAGTCTTTGAATTGGCATATGGGTTTCTTTCCATTAGTTTGAAATAAAAATTGGAAATATGCTCATAAACTTTATTATCGGGGGGAAATTTAAAATAGATATTTATATATTATATACAAATATATATTTTATAATAGATATTTATATTTGTATATAATATATAAATATTTATAAATTTTTAATATATATGTTTATATATATTTAGAGAGAAAGGAAGGGAGGGAGAAAGAGAGGGAGACAAACATCGATTACTTGCCTCTCCTATGCACCCCAGCTGGGGACCAGGCCCACAACCTAGGCATGTGTCCTGACGGGGAATCAAATTCTCGACCTTTTGGTTTGCGGAACATCATCCAATCAACTGAGCCATACCAGCCAGGGCAAAAAAAAAAATTAACTTAAAGAGAGAAAGAAGGAGAGAAGAAGATGAAAATGAAAGGCTCCTCCATGCAGAAGAATGCCAGCTGCAGAAACGTAGGAAGAATGATGGATGAGGACCATTTTGCAACCCCCGATGTGATTCAGGCGAGGACCCTCAACGGGTGCCACAACGCTGGCAGCGGAGCAGTGGGCACCCCAAGGTCATGTCGCCCCAATGGGGAACGCAGACCTTTCTAATGAGAAGATCTGGTGCGAGCCCTTAATCAAGCCGCCAAGCTCCGCAGTGCCTTTACGGGGCAACCAGGCTGCTGGTGTGATGTAATGGTTAGTGCTCAGGATCAGGTAGGTGGCTTCTGGCTAAGAACATGCAGCCTGAATCCAACCACAGAAAAGCAGGTCTGACAAATCCACTATGCAAGAAACTGGCCTGAGCTCTTCATAAAAGTAAATCCCATGAAAAACAACAAGGCCGGAAAAGTATTCCAGTTTAAGAGACTTTAAAAAGAAACAGAATTGAATGCAATTTAGGAACCTTGATTCAATCTGCACCCATTTTTTTTTAATGCAGGTATAAAATGTATTTAAGGAATAACAGGGGAAGTATGGATATGGAGACCATATAGTGTCATTAAATCATTAAATTAATAGTAAATTTCTCAAGTAGGATAACGGTAACGTGGTTAAGCAGAGAAGTGCAGGAATTTATTCTTAGGAGACAGTGCTAAACTCTTTAGGAGTGGAGTATTCTGATGTCTAAAACCTTCAACAACAACAAAAAGTTAGAAGTAAGAGAAAGAAAGCATCTGGCAAAATGTTGATGACTGATGAATCTTCCAGAAGAAACTGCCTCTCTGGCGAGAAGCATTTAACCGACAGAAATCCTCACCACTCTCCCCGCTCCCCACCTTGGAAACACATCACTGCTTCAGCAACTCTCCCATCTAGGACAGTCCTTCTTTTCTATTAAGTCAGCCCTGGAAGAACCATTTTCAGACACCAGAAAAGCACGTGCTTGTGTGCACAACGCGTAACGCTGACGTGGCCTCATCGGGGTGTCCGTCGCACACACAGTCACTTCAGAAAGCATCTTTAATTTTTGGCTGTACTTGGTGTATTAGAAGAACACCAGAAACTTAGTTCACTAAAGACCAACAGGGTCAACGCCATTACCCAACAGGGAAGTGCAAATCAAAGCCACAGAGACAGACGGCACGCCATGTCATCAAAAAGGCAGATAACAAGCGTGGGGGAGGGTGTGGAGAAACTGGAAGCCTGGCGCACCGCGGGAGAGCAGGTGAAACGGGGCGGCTGCTCTGGAAAACAGTCTGCCGGACCCTCCAAAGGAGTCAGCATCCGACCCAGCAGTTCTGCGCCTAACTGCGTGCCCAAGAGAAATGAAAATGCATGTCCATGCAAAAACGTGTGCATTCAGGTTCCTAACAGAATTACTCGTAATAGCCAAAATGCGGAAACAACCCATGTGTCCATCAGCTGGTACATGGATGAATAAAATGTGGGGGATACGCATACAATGCAATGTTACTTGTCAAAAAGGAATGAAGTGCTGATACATGCTACAATGTGGGTGAGTCTTGCAAACATTACACCAAGTAAAAAACACCAGACATAAAAGGCCACATACTATATAACTTCATTTACATGAAACTCCCAGAACAGGCAAATCTTCACAGATAGAAAGTGATCAGTGGTTACCAGGATCCACTGAGGGGAGGGGGAAATTTGGGGTTCTTTTGGTCTAATATCTCTTTGGCGAAATACAAATCACCATCAGTCAACAACAAAAATGACCAAGAAAGGAAGAAAGAACAATAAAAGAACAAAAAAGACCAATAAATATGAATGTTGGGTTAATTCTTAGTGAACGCAAGCTCATTCCCAGGGGTCACCAATCTTTTTCCTCACACATGTGTGAAGCACTCTAGGCCAGAAGGGATGATGGTGATGATGATGATGGGGACAGTGATGATGATGTTTCCTTTTGATGAGAGACTGATGAGGGATGGAGAAGTAAGGAGAAAGAATGGCTTTATATACCTACGCATGCACTGTCAGATTTTTAAAAAGGACCATTATTTTTTAATTTTAAACCAGGTGGTCTTTTCTCCCAGAAGGTTAATATTCAAGTTCAGGTTCTTCTGCTGTATTTTAAGTCCACTGGATTACGTTAGTTTAGCTAACTCATTTAACTGGTCACAAAATCCCTCTGTGACTATTTAAAGTTCAAACAGCAATGGGAGTTCCCTTTTTAGACTTTGATTTTCCAAAAATTTTTAGAAGGCACCAACTGAATTCTTATGAAGGAAAACTTTAAGCAGCCATAAGAATCTAACTCAGATCAATTAAAAAATATCACCTACCTCCTGTTTTCCAGTTAAGAATGTTTGATTACTAAAAACCATTGAGTTATACATTTTAAACGGGCAAACTGTATGTTACATGTATTAACTATCAATTAAACTATTGCAAAAAGGAAAAGACTGCTTCAATTCATGTGTATAAATTTGACTTTGTCCCTAAAACATAAGCTTTTAGATAAATTCTATTTTCCTACAGATTTAAATTCAGTCTACATCATTGACATAGATAAGATTTTGGAGGCTAAATTACCTTTTTTAACCAGAAACATTACATACATGTTTATAGTACATAAAAATGCATTTTCACATGCATTAGTATATCATACCATCTTCACGTAGAATTTACAGGCAAAAGAACCACCTAGGATTTTACAGTAAATACACATCTTCTATACTGTTAGCATGCAAAACTAGTAAAGTGCTTTAAATATGCAAGACTTGAGAGCTGACAGGCTTTCGTCTCTTGTCCTCAAGTGTCAGCAGTCCCTCCGCGACTCTGCTGAGGGCTACACCCCGCTCCGGCTGTCATCCTGGCTCACTAGGCTGCTGGGCCATCCTCCAAGCTGATGTCTCCTTTCCCTTCCTCTCTTCTATTCGACCCCTGCGGTATACATACCACTAGCTTTCCTCCTAGAACCGTCTCCTGTCCGCCTGCCCCACGCTGGACACAGGGAAAAGAACAGAAGGCATGGATCTGAGGTGGGTACCCTCACTCAGAAGGGCAGAAGACAACAAAACAGGGGTGCCCAGGAAGAAAGCCGGACAGTTTCAACATCCAACAGCACGCAGATGTCACAGAAGCCTAGACAGTGGACAAGGCATCTCAGAAGAACTTGTAGAACCAAAATGAAGAAATATCAACAGAAGGAATTTAGTATTTAAGTGATGCTCCAAAGACCAATTTTGCATGGATAGAGCCTGCAAGAGGTCTGAGCTGGAGAACGCCCAAAGCTGCTTGTTCGGGAAGTCAGTGGGAATCCTCCTGCCATTAGGTCACCCGGATTTTCAAAGAATCACCATGGGAGTCAAAAAAAATGAGAGAAGGAAGCACTCTGGAAAAGGCCCATGAAAGGAAGGAATCGAAAGGCTGCTAATAAACCACCTTTTATACACAGGCAAAGAAAATGGGCTGAGGCCCTGGCCAGGTAGCTCAGTTGGCCAGAGCACTGTGCCCATACGCCAAGGCTGCGGGTTCCACCCCTGGTCAGGGCACACACCTGAGTCAACCAATGAATGCGCCACAAGTGGAACAACAGGTCGGTGCTTCTCTTTTCTCTGTCTCTCTCTAATCAATAATTCAATTAAAAACTTTTTTAAAAAGAAAATGAGCTTAAACTTTGAAGCATAAGGAAACTAAAAATCAGAAATCTCACTGAAATCTTAGACTTGAAGTCGTGGAATGTCTGTCTCCGACGTTAAAAAAGGAACCCAGGGAGGAGCTGCGCAGGGCTGGGCAACAGGGCTCGCCTGCGAGGGAGCCCTGCCCGAAGGCTGCTGCTGAAGCCGGAAAAGGCTGCACGGATTTTTTTTTTTTCTTTTTGGAGGCGGGAAGAGAAGGAAGACAAAAATTTTCTAAACTTTAGTTCATTCATACCAGACACCTGCTTGTTGAAAATAAAAGTACCTGTAGATCAAATATTTGGCCACATTTCTGCTTCAGGCAGAATTCGCAAAACAAAACCCCACCCAATAAAGGAATAAACTTATAGCCCAAACTACAGTTATGTTTTGTACAAATATGACCAAGATGCCACAGTCTGCATCTGCCTTAGGATGCCCAAGTGGTGGAAAACTGACTTCGGTTATGTAGATGTTTCTCTGAGGCCACACTACCGTACCACACGGGAAAGTATTGAAAATTAAAAGAGTTTCCCTTTATTACCACATTCACTGAATGGAGGAAAATATACAGAAGACCAAAAGAAAACATCTAACACACCATTGGTTTTGCCTTCTCTCCCAACCCTCAAGCTGCACCTTCGGGAATGAAGGGTAGGGCACGCACAGGCCACAACTAGAGGCCGAAAAGGAGGAGTTGGAGGGATCTACACCCCTGCAAGCAGGGGGCCTCTCACATCACAGGGTCCCAGGGACTTCCACTTCCTGGCTACATCTTCAGAGCCACCGCAGGCAGAGAAAAATGGCTAGAACCAGGACAGCTAGTTTGCGGACTAATGTTGTGGTATATTGCACAGGATAATTAAAATTTGGGAATGAGGAAAAGATCTGAGGAAGCAGACTAGAACCAACAGAACTTTAATTTCATTTTTCAATTACAGTTCACATTCAGTATTATTTTGTACTAGTTTCAGGTGTTCAACATACAGATTAGACGATCGTATACTGTACAGAGTGACCCCCTCAACCCCATTATTTCAAGTAACAGAACTTCTGGATGGCCTGGGTGTTGGAAAGTGGAAGGAAAAGCAACAGTGGACCAATGGCAGCTTCTGCAAGACGGTGAGGATGCCAGCCGGAGTCCCGTTTTATGGAGGAGGAGGTGGGCGAAGGGGACAGAGAAACGCTGTTCTTGAGGTAAACCTGGCCCATACACAGATGTATACAGGGGTCTGAGACTTGGGGAATGTGGCTGAGTGTCAAAACCCTGGAACAGGACAAAATCCCCTGCACATGGTGCCTTGGCCTCAGCTGGCAAATCAGCTGGGAGGTGATCGTAAGGGAGGAAATGCGTTTAAAACGGAACGGAGCTCAACGAGGTGCAGGATGGTGGATGACGAACTGGAGGTCAGGAGGGCAGAGCAAAGCAGGAAGGAAGAAAGAAAGAACATGGTCATCGTATAGGCCTGGCATTCAGGGACACCCCTATAAAGGAGAAAAATGAGTGCTATCAATTCTCATGTAGGTCTGTGGCCTGTCTTCCAACCCAGAGAGTCCCTACAACTTAGCATCAGCTGTCTCCAGGCCACAACAGGATGGAAAGAGTAAGGACAGTGTCTGAAATAAGTAGTTGGTCAATAAAGATGAATTGTTTGTCATTTATTTGACAGCAGATACAGTAATACATCCTAAAATACCTATATAGGCAGAGTGCATTGGCATCCGAGTTAAATCTTCACTTCGTTGGCTCATTTTTTTAAAAAAGATTTTATTTATTTACTTTTAGAGAGAGGGGAAGGGACTGAGAAAGAGAGGGACAGGAACATGCAAGAGATACATCGATCGATTGACTCTCACACGTCTCCAGTTGGGGACCTGGCCCACAACCCAGACATGTGCCCTGACTGGGAATCAAACCAGTGACCTTTTGGTTTGCAGGCCGGCGCTCGTTCCACTGAGCCACACCAGCCAGGCCTGTGGGCTCACTTTTAACATGGAGACGCCACTCACCTCACAAAAGTGTTGAGCAACTGGTAAGACAGGAAAAAGCATGTACAAGTTCCCTCAAACTGGCCTGGTCCCCCTGATAGGTTCTCAAACCCAGGAGACAACTTGGTGACTTAACAGTCACTGAGAGAAGGAACTCTATTTTGTACATTTCTATATGAACATGACCCTTAACACTTACGCATTTATTAGTTCATTCTCAACAGATTTCCACGCACACAATACTGGCCCATCCCTCCCATCCCTCACTCGTGTCCAGTTACGGTAATGCTTTTGGGGAGAAAGAGCACAAGAAATTACATTGAAGAAAGGGGTCAACAAGTGGGGCTATTGAACTTTATGTGTATGTATGTCAACTTAAAAATAAACCATTTTAGTTAATATTTATTATGAAGGAGGAATCTGGACTTCATGCCTAGATTAAGTGACTTCTGCTTATAGAGGCTAACGCGATCTTAAAAGGAAAGCCCTACAATGACTTTAAGGTTTTACGGAGGAGCAGCTTTCTTAAAAACTTAGCTTAGTTACAATCCCAGAATACAGCTATTTGCTTTGATCGGGCTCAAGGAAAAAAATACATCAGTGTCTCTCTCAACTTCTTATCCGAGGCCGAAATAAGCCAGCTGGTCAGCTCATAGCAAAGGAATCATAAGCTTTGGGGATTTTTCCTTCTGCATGACCATAAAAAGCAACAAACGGGTGACATTTCCCTTCACTCTTATTTGCCAGAGGAAGGATTTGCAACTCCATTCAAGAAGGCTCTGTTTCGACCTTCCCCGATCTTCCTTCAAGTGCACATACAGTTACAATACCTCCAGTATTCACTGCAGGAGCTGGAAGGGGTCTGAGGAGCACAATAATTCACAGCATTTAACTCCACAGTAGTCTAATTGTCTCTGGCCCCAGAAAATATGGTTAAGGGAAGCATGAAGGCATACCATGGCTTGCACTGGGATGTTTAGCCCTAAGAGCACTTAATTAAGTGCCATGGAAATTGAGTCTATAAACAGTTATTAGACTTACTGCAGCCTGCAAATACAATGAAATTGACCCAAAGTATACTCCATCCCCCAAATGTTAACGATCCTTATTGTTGCCTCCATTTTCTACTTCTTTCTCTCACCCTCCCCAAATGTATCATCAAGTTTGGATGTAAATGAAATATTTCATTTCAGGGTGATGTGAGGCATTTCTCAAATAATGTACATTTAAAAGTTGGGACATATTCCTTCTTTTCCCATTTTAGCCAGAGAGTAAGAATCTTTCTACAAGTTGTTAATTTAAAAATTAGGTATATAAAAAAATACAATCATTTTTATGTGAATGAAATGAAAATCCAACCTCCTTGTCCCCCTACCCCCACGAGAACAAATTTCTTAATATCTCAGAATTATTCTCAGTCTCAGATTGGAAATAAAAAGTTAAATTTGAAGTTCCCACCTACATCCCGACAGATGTTGGTGTGGATTCCAATTAACCGTTGGTCTCCCATTGCCAATCACAAGAAATGCAGAAGTCACACCCTAGGATCCAGAAGTGTCCACAGCACAGAGCCACAGCGAGCTGCCCCTCCCTCCGAGCTTCTTATTCACTATTCTAGGCGTGCTCCCCTCCCTGGCCTGGCATTTCCTAATTGTATTTGGGTGAAATGCATACTGTCTGTCCCCTTTTGGAGAGGCATAATTAATATCAACATTTAAAAGGTTCTGCAAAGTCCTGCAGTTAACATTCTTCCTAGACTATTTTTCACTCAGTGTCTCTCCCAGTATAATGAGGCTCACTTTCTTATTATTTGAAATATCATTTTCTTGCTTCCTCTCAAGTATCTCATCCTTCAAAAATTCACCATAAATTCCATTCCTCCTGTCTCAGCCCAGGCAACTGTGAAGAACTACCACGCGCTGGGTGACTTGGGCAGCATTTACTTCTCAGAGTTAGGGAGGCTGAAAGTCCTGCATTGCCAGGACTGACTTGGTTCCTGGTGAGAAGGCTCTCCCCGGTTTGCTGAAGGCATTCTCCGACTGTAAGAGGAGCTCTTCTGAGTCCTTCCTTATAAGGACACTAATCCCACGACGAGGCCCACCCTCATGACCTAACCACCTTCCGAAGACCCGTCTCCAAATACCAGCACATGGAGGGTTAGTTTCCATATGTGAATCTGCGGGGCGGGGGGCACACACACTCAGTTTATAGCATCCCCAATGCCGCCTTTCCTACTAGACCAGCATGTGCTCTCTCTTGCCTTTGGGATCTGTCCTGTCCGTACCTCTTGTTCAGCTCTTCGCTGAAACTCACACCAAAATGTGGTTTCCACAAGTTTGTTAAATCCACAATAGACTGTGAGCACTAAGGTCAAAGGTAGTCAGAGGTAATTCAGTGCCTAACACTTGGCAGAACAAAAGAAGACCCTCAGTGCACTCAAAATGAACTCTCTTAATTTTCCTTTTTCTTCCTAACTACACTTACACATCATCTGCCTGTTTACTCTTTAAATAATTTTTATTCCAAGATCATGCAATGAAGAAAAAAACCTAGCGGTCACATCTATGATTTTCTGGTCCCCGGGCCACTGCCCTCATGTTCTGTTTCTGCTGTGGGGAGTGCAGGCACAGGTGGGGAACGGGGACTGTTCCTTTCATCTGTCTGGCCCTCCCAGAGGCTGCAAGATCCTTTAGGCACCTAATTTGCCTAAGACTAAAGCACCCTGGGTAATAAGCAGGGATCAGGACCGCAGCTGGGGCTTGGGAAACTTTCCCTGACAAACGTAGTACTTTCAACCATGACCTACTTCCCTGAATACTTGAGCATTCTCCGCATTCCTCCCTGTCACAGAGGACTCTTTCACAGGCACAGCTCCAGAAGTGACTTGAAACCTCTTGTCACTGCTTCAATTCTAGATAATATTGTAGGTCCTCTTTGGTCACTACAGAATCTCCCATTATAGGACAAAAAAACAAAACAAAACAAAACAAAATGTGTCTTTATTAAGTATCAAAAGAATAAGCAATCTTCATTTTCATCCAAGTAAAGCAAATTTTCTATATTGTAAACAAAATAGAAACAGATCTAAAACTGCCATCAAATTGAATTTAAACTCTCGAAGGCTTTACATGGAAAGTAAATAGATATTAAAACCAATGAGCTGGGTTTTGGTCCCCATTACTAATTGTCAACTATTTGGTTTGCTTAAATTTTATACACTAGGTTTCATCAGGATTGGAGAAAAGATCTTAATAATCAGGAGTGGTTTTAGCAAACCTTAGTGGGGACACTTTTCACTGCTTTTCAGTAATTCAAGTCATGTAAAACAGAGCAGAACAAGAACAAAATTTTCCATTTAAATATTTATGTTAACACTATAGGAGTCAGGAACTGATGTCTAAATATTGGGTAAATGTGTCATTTCTGAAATAATTAAGAAAAATTCATCATAGGCTAATTCTAAGAAATTCCCTGCAGATTATAGCCCCATCCCCCCACCCCAACGTATACAGCACTGCGCACCGATTGTAAATTGAACATAGACAGACCACACCTATGACTGAGCTTTGCATAGCATTCAATATGCGACCGGTGTGCATGAGACTGTTTTACACATATACCCAAGTAAAGGGCACTTTCAAACACTCATAAATCATCAAATCTGTCTAAATCTTATTTAATGCATCACAACAATTTGTACTTGAGAGAGAAAGGAAAATTACCAAGGGTGAAATGGAGCGTGTCTCCAATCAGGATGGCCAATGTCAGGGAGGGACGATAGAAACGAGACCGTGCAGCAGACAAAACCCAGAGCCGGCAACGGCTCAATTCAATAAGAAATCATGGCCTCTGACATAATGAAAAACAACAAACCGTAATTCGTCCCCTGAACGACAGACCAAAGGGCAGATGCTGGCGATGGAAAGAATTGCAAGGAAGAAAGATGATAAATAAAGATAAACATTTCCCAAGCTACCCAGTTTCTTCGCCTACGGATGGAAGGAAAGCGAGTCAACCATCAGGCTCTTTCGTTTTTAGGGGACGCAGACGTGCTGGGGTCAATGGTCACCGTGGCCTGATGACGCAGTGATCTAATAGCTGTTCGATCCAGTGTCATCTGTTTTACCATCTTTACTTAATATTCACTTTTGGTCCCACCTCCTGCATAGACACCACCAACAGCTCCTTCAGTACTGTCATCTCTTATTCTGTGACACTTGCCCCTCCGCTGTGATCCAACACCCACCACCTCACCAGCCTGGACTGTCCCCGATGCCCATGGTCTCTCCTCTGACGCATACCACTGTTAGAGAAATGGTACTGGTGTCACGGATGCCCTTACTACAGGGTCTGCTGCAAACCTCTTCCTTTTGAAATGTGTTACCACCAAGTGATGCCCTCCCTTCTAACGAGAAATCATGGCCGGCACGTTGGATACACAGCAGCGGATAATTGAAGCCGACCTCGCCAGGGGGATGCTCTTGTCTGACTATTGGGGAAACTGAGGCACTCCGCTTTCCAACTTTGGCAATCTCAGTTATTTCTGACTGCCCCCAAGTCTATATTCCCTGCCCCCTGCTAATTAATATGTGATACACACATCTACCATATTGTGGGAATGTTTGCTGACACAACGTTATAGTCTCACACGTCCCGCTCTCCTGCAGATGTCCTTCGGTCACGTGGGAGGTAGTCTCCCAGCAGTGTATCAGCCACTCAGGTGGCATTTCTGCATCTCTGCATGGTTTTCTACCGCAAACCTTCACTGGCTCTCTGCTGCCCAGGCAGCTCTTACACTGACCGGCTGCAGCTCTATTTATCATGCTCTTTCTGCGATTCAGCCCTTAATATGTCATGTACTTTCAGGCCTCCCGACTAACGGCCTTTTTCTGTCTGCAACACTTTCTGAAATGCTCTTCTTCCTACAGCAGTTATCTGGACAATTCACTGAGCAGACAGACGAGTACCAACTAACGGTAATTGTTCTGTCATTCCTCCAACCCACTTCAGTCTTTGTTATTATTGACTATTTCCTCTAGTGGGACCCTGTCAACTCACCTGGATGATGAGGTTTGAAAGGGCAATGCTGTGTGGTCTTATTTCTTTATCTTCCAAAGCATCTAGACCAGTGCCTTTCATATGGTAAGTGGTTAGGAGATGCTGAATTTAATCAACTATTTTTATTGCATAATGTTATTACATATCAAGAAAACACCTGCTTCTTCCTTTTTTTACATTTTGCATATATATACTTACCCATGAGGGACCAGGGTAACACTTCATAAGTGGAATATAAAAGTATTTTAAACCACAGACTTGCTATTATAATTGACTAGATTTTTAGCCACTCCCTTAATGCTTTTTTTAAAGACTTATTTATTTATTTCTTTTTAGAGAGAGGGGAAAGGAAGGAGAAAGAGAGAGAGAAAGAAACATCAATGTGTGGTTGCCTCTTGCACATCTCTACTGGGGACCTGGCCCGAAACCCAGGCATGTGCCCTGACTGGGAATCTAACCAGTGACCCCTTTGGTTCGCAGGCTGGTGCTCAATCCACTTAACCACACTCCCTTAAGGTTTTTAACTTACTGTACAAAAACACAGCACGAAATTTTTTAAAGTAAAATGAAATCAATAAACAAATTAACGCATATACAGAGTTTTAACAGGAGAGACTATTTAATCAATGTAACAATAGGTAACCATATGGAAAATGAATTTAGATCTCGCCCTCTAAAATAAAATCATCAAATTTCTAGTGGATCAAAGAGCTAAATATACGGAAGGGAAAACACTCATTTTTTTTTTTTTTTTTTTAGGACTGAGCTCTGGAATCCTCTCTTCGTCTCCACGGCTCCTAGCACAGTTCCCACAGCCTAGAAACCAGTAAATAAATGTTTACAGAATCACGACTGAATAGTGGTAAGTGTGGGAAAAGGTGAGGCTTTAAGATTTCGCTACAGATTCTTTTGGAGAGGCCAAATGCCGTATAGTACCCTCAGCTGCTGTCTACCTCCGTAGCACAAAGAAAGTGGAAACTGGTCAGTGAGGGAAGAGGTTTAAGAGCCAATCAGGTGGAAGCAAACACGGTGAACGAGGACACGTAGCTGCTTCCCGCTCAGGAAGTGCAACAGCATTTGGCTCCACACCTACTCACCCAGAACAGCACATTCTTTTTAGAGAAGGCTCTACTCACAGCACACATTCTCAATACAGGAAGGTAAAGGACTGGAACTATGTAGGAGGAATATTTTTATTTATTTTCTCCTGAATATGTGAGAAGGGAAATGCCTAACAACTCTTCCAACATCCTCTGAAACCCTCTCTCCCACCCACACTAGCTCCGACCTCCGTCAGCCTGTGCTGCTGTCACCGCGGCCTGGACCACCTGGCTGTGGCCCTCCCTCAGCTCCTGCACCCCATGTCCCTTCTTAAGGCAACGGTGGCCACACCAGGCAAATCAGAATACCAGAGAGCACTGAAGTTACAGAAGCTCAGACCTCCGACCGCCAGGCTCCCTGAGTCAGTGCTCCTAGGATGGGCCCAGGGGTGGCTTTCAAAAACTCACAAGGTGATGGGATTGCACAACCAGGTTTGGGAACCAGGGAAAGTAGAATCTCTCAATATTCCCACGACTTGCAATATCTACATATCACAAACAGAAGGGCGGCCCATGAGATGAAGTAACCTCCCCTTCTTAAATTGTGGCTTGATTCGTTTACTAACCAAACATAACACTAACATTTTATTATAACTGGTTAAGTTTAGACAGAATGAAATTACAGGGTTTCTCCTCATTTTTTTTTTTTTTTAACATCGTGGAGAAGCTGTGGGGAAGACAAAAACATTTGAACTTGAATGAGTACTTGTATTAAGAGAAGCCTAAGTGTCTGGGAAAGATGCTGAAGTTTCCAGAGTGTTGAACACCTACGTTTTTCTGGGAAAACAGATTTATTCCAGTCATCCGAGCCAGGATATCATTTGTTAAGAGAATCAGAACGGACAAAGCCCGAGGGAAAAGGATTTCTGCAGCCCCCAATCTCCATTTCCAACATTTCATGGATCAGAAGTATGAAGAAATTCCTGGCAACTAGATTTTAGATTGTTCCCAGAGGGGAAATTTTTAAATTGATAGCTGAAGAAGTAGGTCATTGTCTAAGCAAACAAATTTGAAGACAGTTTACTGATTTGGGGAAAAAAGAAATAAAGAAGAGCAGTCCCTCGGCTGCCTTTGTATTCTTAAACTTGCTTTTCCCCTATTCGAGTAATTTCTGGGGGAGAAAAACTCTTTAAAAATTAATCAACTGTAAAATAAACCATCGGCTTTAATGCTCTGAAAGCCAGTCTAGTTCACAACTGGGTGGCCAACATACATGACAAGGCACTCAACCTCGTAACTAAAAATGCACCAAGGACATTCAGGTGCCAACAGAGGTGCAGACTGGCCAATGTGTGACAATCCGCTGTCCACCAAGGCGAAGGCACCAGGAAGCATGTGCTGACCTACACGGAGGATGGATGCAAAGTGGTGGAATCTCTTCGGAAAGGGATTTAGCAAGGGCTCTCAAAACTGTAAATAAATAGAAATCCTTTGATCCAGCAATTCCACTTCAGAAATCTACCCTAAAAGTACATTTGCATACATACATGGATACATGAACTACGACATTATTCCCTGTGTCAATTTCATATAGCAAAAGCCTAGGGAAATATAAATAGGTGTATATTTACTTATAAATCATTATGGTTGGTTAAATCATGGTACTTCAACCCATAAAGGAGAAATTTACGTATGTAGCCATTAATAAGAATAGGAGTGGATCTTTACATCCTGATATGAAAAGATATCCAAAGCCTAAAGTAACTGAATATATAAAACATGATCTTATTTGTTAAAGACAGAACTATTTTCATTTATAGCCTTGCCTATGCATAAAGTTTTTGAAAGAATAAGCAAAAACCACCAACACTGATTTCAAACTACTGTCACGGGCAAGTACTTGAGGGATCAGAAAGAACAGGGGACCAGCATTTTTACTGCGCTCTACAAACCGAGCTTCTCAACCATTAACATTTTTTTTTAAAATAAGCATTAAATGAATCCTGTTATGCAATGCCTTTAAATAAAAAAATCACTTCAGTCAAAGTAAACAAATGCTTCTGATCATCTTGTAAAATCTTTACGATTCAAAAATGCCATCAGAGCTACAGTCAGCCTTTAAGTAAACTTCATTACTCATGATAACAAACAGGAAGGAACGTGTGGTTGGAACGACTAGTTATTGACATCTTCACCCCAAGCCTTTCACTAGCTGTGCTAACATGCAGGGCACAAAGGGATGATCACAGGGACAAACTCCTACCCTTCCTTACATCCCCTGACACGGTGCTTCTTCGTAGGAAATGGCCCCAAAACTAAGTAGATACGTCCATCGATTATACCTTTTTCAAGAATTTATTAAAAATGCACTTACACATAGTGCTTCTCCCTTCCAAATCCAGCTCTTTTCCCCATATTTTTTCATTGTATTATTTTAAAATTAAACTTATTCTAAATTGTAAACTTTTGGAGGGTTATAAGAGAACTAAGAATTGGGTTCAACGATACTCAGGATTAGTTCATGAGCTTAGTTCATGAGCTAAAAGCACCGACTACCTTTTTCTCAGAATGTGGAGTGCTGTAAATTCTAATTCCTCACTTCATGAATGACTACAGCACATACAGGCCAAGGGTAAGCTCCACTCAGTTCGATTCTCCTCTCTTTGGTGTTCTACAGCACTGCGCACGTGTGAAAGCCGCTGACGAAAAAGAAAAAACAATCCCATCGCACCCTTTAAAATAAGGCATTTTATTTCCATTTTCTTCATTACCCCATAAGATACCAAACTAGAATGATCCTTCTTGCATCAGTTTAAAGCTGCCCAGGCGCAGAGCTCAGTCGACAAACTTAAGTCAAAAGGATGCACACTTGAGGTCTGTAGCTCGCAGAGGGGCGTATTTCAAGTGGAAATCTCCACTGATTTCATGCTGCTACCGGCCTGAAAGGCTGTAACAGACTCAAAAGAAGGCCCTGGGGACCCCCACAGGCTGTGGCTGCTTAAATGACCATCCTCACATCTGCATCTCCAGTTCTGGGGCTGTGCTCCAATCGGATAGCGGCACCGCTTATAATCTAGGGGAAATCCCTAAGAATATAGGTAGCCACACATATAAACATACTACTGTATTAACAAACATGTAATTCTCACCTAATCATCTTAAATTCTGGCCCTTTTAGTGTAGAACTAGTGACATAATCACATTAAAGCAACCCAGGTCTCCATTCCCATCCTATAAACAGAGGGCAAGTGAGAGAAGGAAGCACATACACCTTAGGCTGGAAGAAGAATTATGGAATGCACTTGGTCAACTCAATTGTCCGTTTTAATGCATGGAAGGCAAAGACATCCTTCCGTCTACTCATCAGATGATGGATTCTTCTACTTGAGTACATGTTTATGTTTTGGTGACTCAGCTCTTCTTGTACAATCGAATGGAACCACAGCTTGAAGGACTGACAGGAGTCCCCAGCATCCCACCTGCCAGGGACACTGGCCTCACACTGTTGCCACTGACCACCGTTCCATTTCAAGTGCCAAAGTCACTGATGGAGTGGAAAATACAGAAAGGCTAATTTAGAGGATTATGACTCTCCAGACTTAGCCTGGAACTTGACTCCAGAATCGAGATTTGCCAGAGTCATGAAAGTAAATTTGTCAATTCTACCCAATATACACTACCCTATATTGCCAGCTTATTTAAAACACTCTTTGGAAGGCAAATTTTAAAGCAGATGATGGAGGGTTACTGAGGTTTTATTTACCACTCGTGTTTGGCCATCTAACACTCGTCTCCCTGGAGGGGCCAAAATAGCCCAGTCTCAACATGAAACCTGGAAAATAACTGATCAAGCCATTTTCACCCAGAATTTACATATTAAGGCTATAAAAGATTGAGTGAAAGATAAGGTACCTCCCTATTTATTGAAAAATACCACAGATCAAAAACAAGACTTCTTCATCTAAATGTTAGGCTTGAATAATTGAGTTTGATCTGATAGGAGTAATAATTCAGTGCAACATCTTTTGATGTGTGAGCACCTACTCAGTAACTGGTAACTGAAATTAGCAGAGAAAAAGCAAAGCAAGCTGGACTGCTAAATAGGCAGGATGCATCTGATACGAGTATCATTTAGATGGGGGAAAAAATCTGCTAGCAGCCTTCAGTTAATGATCAGCATTCTACTAGTGGGAACGGAATGATGTATTACTTTAAACCTCCTCAAATGTCCATTCACCCAAACAAGAAAGCTCAAGATGCAACTCATAACTAATTCAATGCATTGAAGTGGTCTCATTTGAGCCACTTGCATATTTGTGGCCAATATATTTGTCTACTTGAGATTAAAGGCAATTTGAAATTGCCTAGCATGCCATTCTTTCTGGTGAAATAGAAAACAAAGTCCCGAAATCTGAATTTTTGCCAAAATATTCACTAGATCTACTAATAACTGAACAGACTGACTTGACGTAATCACCGTCTGATACGTAAGATGGATTATGATGAGAAAGTCAAAGGTTAAACTCTGGAAAAACTAGATGGGGCAGGGTATTCCCCAATTTGATAGTCTCCAGTTAAAACCAGGGAGCCAGTACCAACCCTTCCTAGGAGCCTGCTATGTGCCAGGCAGCAGGAAACACCTGGGGAAACACCTGTTATAAACAAAACAGATAGGGCTCCTGCCCTTGTGAAACATTCAGACTAGCAAGAAAACCCTTTCTAGTCAAGTCACCAAACCCACAAATGCGGAAACTGCTGGGAAGAAGAGCCCATGGTGTCGTGAGAGCCTAGAATGGCAGATGGAGTTACTCAGAGGCCAGGAACCGGAGCTGAACAGGCTGAAGAGGGGAGGCAAGACCCATGTGCTGAGTCATTCTCAATTAGAGTTCTTTTGAAAATACGCAGGTCCTCAAAACCTGAGAAATAAATTTGGCTAATTGAAACGAGAAACTACACATCTTCCAAGGATACATGTAAGTGTATTGATTGCTTCCAAATTGATAACTGGGCAGAACGCCAAAAAGTTTAGTGATATCCTGGATGTCATTTAAGTCATTTTCTTAAAGGCCATCATATGGCTGTTTCAAGATGGTGGTGGCCAGGAAAGAGGAAGAAGATTATGGAAGAAGGGTACAAAGAGAAGAGAATTAGAAAATGGAGCCCTGGTGGGGTGGTAATTCAGTTGTTTAGAACTGAACGCTATCCTGATAGGCCACAGTTGTGGGTTTGTTCCCTGCTCAGGGCACACACAAGAATCAACCAATCGATGCATAAATAAGTGGAACAAATTGATGTTTCTCTTTTCCCCTTCCTCTCTCTCTCAAAAAAAAAAAAAAATTAATACATTTTAAAAAGAAAACAGAAGGAATATTTTTAAATGAACAAATCTGAGTGTGTTGGGATGAGAGTACCATATTTCACTGTGAATTGTTAATAAGAAAACCAAGGTGTAGTAAAAGCCAAGGAAAAAATGAGCCTGACTCTAAGCTTTTAGCAACTACACATTAGTTACTTTCATCACTGGACTCTAAATACTGGTTATACAACCATTTGACACTAGTTGGCATTAAAAAGTGATGTACAGTAAGTATTAAAGTGTGATTCAGACCTCCAAAGAACAGTACATTCCTTAGGTCCAAGGCTTGGGCACCTCTTAGAAAATCTAGATACACCAGGCAGTTAGTACTGGTTAGTATCTACAGCTGTAGGGACCATGGGTTTTACAAGTAGTTGTAAGTTGAAGACGGAAGGTAATCTAGTTTTTAAGAGCAGTCGCAACCCAAACTACACTGGGGCAGATAAAGAGGTCAAGACAATGAGGTCATGGTTCTGTGAAATTCACCTAGATTTCAGCTTTTTTCCCCCCATATACTTACCTATGCATTAACATGTATAACACATCTATACCTCCTGAGATAACTCTTAAAGGTCCTCATATAATCTGCATACTCAAATTCGACACATGGATTTAAAAAAAAATTAAGACTTCATATTTTTCTATAAGGATATCATAAAACAGATTGGGTGAAGCTTTGCTAATGAACGCACACACTGGAAAATGGATCTAAAATCCAATGACTTGAACAAGTACAAACTTGGCTGCTGTAGTGTCCAAGAAGATATATTTCAGCCTTGAAGACTTGAGACTATAAAACGCAAATTCCCTAGCAGGCTCAGCACTACCTCCAGAGAAAAGAATACAGGGAATGCTCGTCTATGCCGGATCGCATCCTTTGAGAACTTCTAACTACTCCTCCAGTATTTGTTTATCCAAATGAGTCCACAGGCAATGCACTGAGCGAAAAGGAAGACGCTGCCCTGTTTCCAAAACCTGTCATTCCTTTTCGGAAATGCAGCGTCTGCCCAGGTTTTCTTTGGCTCGGAGCGAGCTACACCCTAGGCTTTCTCTGCATCAGAAAGGCGGTGTCTGCTCCAGCCACTGCCGCAGGAGGACTGGGTACCAAACCCAGGTCGCTCCAGGCACAGCTAAGTAACAAGGACCGTACGGGGTGGGGATCCCACGAGTCACCCGTTCGCCAGGCTACTACATTGGCCCTGGCCAAGCAGCTGACTTTCCGCATCTGGGAGAAAGCGGGGCCGGGGGCTCAAGACTCAGCCCAGGATCAGTTCTCCACAGATTCCCTAGGCAGCCCAGGCGTCTCGGGTGGGGTCGCTACCACCGGAAGAGTGTGGAGAAAGGCTCGGTTAGCGGCGCGCAGGGCCAGGATTTTATGACTGCGGATGGCGCAGTCGCCGCCCCTGGAGACCCGCGACAAAGATGCGAGACCCCGCCACGCTCGCCGCTGTTTAGGTCTTGCCCCGGCGCAAAAAAAAAGAGAGAGAGAGAGAGAAAGAAGAAACCCTGAAAAGAGGGGTTCATGCGCGCGAGTTTACAGATGGGCTGGACGGGCCGGGAAGTTCTGGCAGGCAGAAATCAGAGGAATTCCCCCACCCCCCGCCTCCTCGCGGCAGGTGGCCCTGAGCTCCCATACCTTGGTGGCGGGGTCCGCGGCCGCGATGGCCGGGTCCTCCAGAGCTCCAGGCGCCGCCTCTGGCGCGGGGCTACCGCCACTGGGCTCGGGCTCGGCCGGGGTCCGGCTCCCCGCCTCCGGCTGCTCGGGGCTCCGCTGCTCGGTCGAGCTCCCAGCACCCATGGCTTCTCTGCAGTTCTTCCGCGCCCAGCCGCCGGGTTACGCCTTCTCCAAATCGCAGGGACGCCGGGCAGAGCCAGAAGCCGTGCGCCCGCGAGGTCCCAAGAGCGCCTTCCTCTCTCGCCCCTCCTCCGAACGCGCCCAGACTGCGAATGCAGGAGACGCGCTCGCGGCAAACTCCTTAAAAGAAAAAAAAAAAGCCACCTCTTTGCCTCCTCCTCCCCCTTGTTTTTCCCTCGCTTCATCACATGAGCACAGCCCAGACACGCCTTCCAGCAGCATCTCCCCCCAGGCTGCTAAGACCCAAGGTGCTGCGAGAGTCGCGCGCAGAGGTCCCGGCGAGTAACCCCCAGGGCGCCTCGCGTTCAGAAATGGGGACCAGAGCTGGGGGACGACCCAGGATTGTGGATAGTGAAGGGAGGGGAGGCAGAAAGCCTCTGGGGAGACTGGATTAGCCGGGGTTTATTAAATGATAGCTACCCCGAGGCAGAAGCTTCTGCTGCGACTGACTTTCAACTCGCCCAGAAGCGACCCCAAAGCCCCATTTGCTTTGCTTCAAATTGCGTGACTCGAAACGTTTGTTCCTGCCTCCTCCCCATTAGCTGGAGAAAGGCAAGCGCTCCTTGGCTCCTCCGTAGTTGGACCATATTAGGACACCTCACGTGGCCAGCAGCAGGGAACCGAGGGGTTAATGCAGTCAGGCCAGGGAGGAGGTGGGCCAGGCGGCCCCACGCTCTCCTATCATCCGGAACGGTGATGTCAGGCGATGTCATCAGCAACACTGGCCGCCCTCCTGCCCTGGGGAATTTGGGGAAATGAGACGGGCTACTGGAAATGAGGGCCTGGTGCTGGAGGTCCAGGCCACTTCTGCCTGCGCCATGCTGGACCGTGATGGGATAGATCTGTTCCTTTGCCTCAGTATTCTCCACAGATAAGGGCTCTAAATAGTATCAGCCTATGTGGATTGCTTTCTTTCCCTTCATGCTCTTGAATATAGTGTTTGTTATATAGCAAGCAGTCAATAAACATTTGAAATACATTAAATTTTTAGATGGATTATTTGACACATTAGCATGGAGGTGGTGGCGCTGCAAGAAAAGTCACCCCAGTTTTAGCTGGCAAATTACGTGCCTTAGTTTTCACAAATAGTTGGAATATTGGCATTAGGCGCCAGATAAATATCCATACCCAGATGTAATACAATTTAGTAGAGAGTTAATGTAAGTAGTAATTCAGCACTGGAATATTTTATGCCCAATTAACTGTGTGTTGGTTATTTGGAATAAAATTTTCCTGAGTTTATCATTTTTATTTGAAGGAGTACATAAGGACCCCTTTCTCTGGAATTTTACCCCTTAAGAAGCAGTATATTTGCCAAATGGTTGGCTTTGAGCATTTTTAAGCATTTCACCCCTTTCAACTTAAATTTTGACTCTTTAGGAAACATTACTTATTCTGTACCAGGCACTGTTCAAAGGACTTTGCATATGCAATCACATTTGGTCCTCGCAACAACCGCCCTGTGACATAGGTCCTATTATTCTCATTCGATCCATGTACCCGGAGAAAGTAGGCTCGGAGAAGTCAACCCAGGTGCCCAAGGTTTCAGAGCTGGCAGATGGAGCTGAGAGGAGTCCAGTCCTCTGACACTGCACAGCTCAACACTCCACTGTCCTGTAGGGAAGCTTCGGAAGGGTTCTCTCCTCTCAGGATTGCTAGTGAGATGTCCCATTTAGACATCAGCTAGGATGTTAAGAGCTGAGAACACTGTTAAAGCCTGTTTGAGAATGATTAACTCAACACATCTGAAAATGTATCAGTAAGTGGTACAAATACTATCAAAATGTGAGATTACATTTATTCAGTTCTTGGGAAATTCCGAACAAAGCTTTTCACATCTCCTAGCCTCTGTAGATTTCAAGGTCAAAGATTTGAAGCCAAAAGTACACACCCCGCACGCTGAGGAAGACCTCACCAATATCTGCTTAGAGTAGCAACTGCTTGCTTCATGTTAATTTTTCAGGCTGTGAAAATGCTTGTGTTCTTATTTTTTAAAGCAAAAGCTTATTTTAAAAAATGTGCATATTCTACTATTCTCTTTTCTCCCTGTAACAGCTCCATGACAAGAAGGTGTTAAGAATAACGGGCTCCTTTGTAGATTCACACAAGCACCCACAGGACTGCCGTTGGTTCCGAGACTGACCGAAGAATTTTTTCCATCTTAGATGTAGATGGAAGGTATTCCTATTTTTGTTAAGAAGAGTGGTTGTTATTCACCACCCCAGCAATACGATGTCCCAACCTTTTTGGATATGCTATTAGCTCTGCAGAACATTACAAAGTTCCTTCTTTCCTTTCCCTCCCTCCCTCCCTCCCTCCCTTCCTTCCTTCCTTCCTTCCTTCCTTCCTTCCTTCCTTCCTTCCTTCCTTCCTTCTTCACATTTATTGAGTGCCTATGATGTGTCAAGCACAGTTACTATCTTCCCACTCAAGGCTGTAACTCCAATGACCAAGGTTTTCTTCTCGAGGGTTTTGAAGACTCCTTCAGAATTGCTTGCATGACCATCAGTGATGGAGAGGAAGGCAGCTGTTCTCTATTTTCCACTTCTCAGCGCGGCCGTCAGTTACCCCCCTGTCTCCGCAGCAGCCTGTTCTCCTCCCAACAGCAGGACGCAGGTGTTCCCACACATCTTCTCCCAGGGGGCAGCTGGTGGTAGAGTTGTTTCCCAGTGAGAGTTAATGTTCTCATAAAAAACAGTTTGAGATCTCTCAAAAAACAAACACACGTTGCCCGTATAGCAGGCTGAACTTGTACGTTGTATGCTAACTTCTCCAGAAAGACAGGTCACATGAGATTTACCAATAAAATTTAGAGTTGCAGCAAGACTTGTGCATACACCAAAACATATGATGTTTTAAATGAATTCATAAATGTGAGCATTTTTGCAACTGAGTTAATACAGTCCCTAGAAAGACCACTAGTAATTACAATGCTGGAAACAGAATTTCAAACCAACACTTAACAGATTCTTTCTCCAGCTACAGAGCCTTCCAGGCAACTCACTTAGACCTTCACTCTTGAAACTTACACCATTTATCACTCCTTTGTTTTCCCTTAAAAAAACTGCAATGTATTCATTTATTTATTGTAATTGAATCTATTGGGGTGACATTGGTTGATAAAATTATATAGGTTTCAGGGGTACAATACATCCTCTGTATATTGTATCGTGTTCACCACCCCAAGTCAAGTCTCCTTCCATCACCATTCATGTCCTCTTTACCCCCCTCTACCTCCTTCCAACCCTTTTTCCCTTTGGTCATCACCGTGCTGTTGTCTGTGTCTGTGAGGGTTTGGGGATTTTTTTGCTTAATCCCTTCACTTTTTATACCCACCTCCTCCCCTCTGACAGCTGTCAATCTGTTCTCTGTATCTGTGAATCTGTTTCTATTTTTGTTCTGTTGGTGTTTTTGTTCATTAGATTTCACATATAAGTGAAATCACATGGTGTTTGTCTTTCTCTGAGTAAAAAGCCTACTTTTTTCAAACCATTTACCTACCTCAAGATATCTCTCATCTAAGAATCCAACTCCTACTCTCCTTTCTTGCATTTACTAATTATAAAGCAAGTAAACTAGAAGAATTAGCAATTTTATTCAATTCATGTGTAACTAATAATCCGCCATTCATGTTGGAAACTATAGAAAAATTCACATTACAAATGAAGTTCAAAGGCCAGCCACCTGTAGATAGACAGCATATATACAAGTATAGGCAAGTGATGTTCTTATAACTTTTAAGGAATTTATTGCTTTGGGGTTAAGTATATAAGGCCTGCCATTGGTGTAGCAATTTCATTTATTAAGATTTAAAATTGGATGCTGACTGAAGTCTAAACTTATGATAAAGGAGTTAATCCTTTCATTTGTGTGTGTGCGTGTGTGTATGTGTATTTCACTTATATTTTTTCGGCCACTGTGGAAGCCTTTACAGAATCAATTACTTACAGAAAACTAATTTGCTGTCACTTTATTCAAGACTGTCTAACTAGAAACAAATGAATTAATGCAATTGAAATGTGTCCACCAATAAGCCAGTCTGGCTTTTGGCTCTTCATTTTTTTAGAGTTGGGCTGCTTTACACCCACTTAGGATTGGAACCAAGATAAGGCAATGATTTGCCCAATTTCCCAGGACAGAGGGTACCTGAAGATACCCGGAAGGTTTCTAAACTCCAGAGCAGGTCAAGTTAGAGTAATCCTGAGATTTTAAAAATCTTTTCACAAATTCTAAAAGAGTCCCATAAGTATCCAACACTTTTTAAAAATGTACTTTAACGTATTAATTCAACAAACTTTTACTGAATTAAGGGTCAGCCAAAATGCTTGGGACTTTTTAAAGCTGGGAACTTTGGTTTCATAAGTCAACACTGCTTACTCAAAAATAAATAAATAAAAATAAAACATTATAGAGACATACATTGTAAACTATCAACAGGTTTTAATGTCCCTTTATTAACTTGAAGCCTTTTGTGAATTTTTAATCTCAGATTTGCTGTAATGTTGTCTATGACATCAAAATATACTTCAATTACATTTTTGCATGTGATTAAGAACCCAATAAAAAGACCAATGTTTTACCTAAAGGAGAATTACTAAAATTGTACAACAGGGAGGTCGAATCTTTTCTCCCGTTTTATGGAGCAACCATCCAAATCTTAGTTGATGTCCTGGTGTGATTCTGTATTCCCAAGGAATGACCTTGGTTTCATCAGCTACCTGCTTTTTTTTTTAACGACTTCTTGTTACTCCCACAAATGTGGTATCTATACAAGGGGTAGCTGTGATAAATCACAATAAAAGATAGAAAATCAATAGTGAAACTAGATCTACTTCACCTTCCATCCCTCCTCCCAGCGTGTTACTTTATTACAACTTCATTGGGAACATAATTAATTACATGAAAAAGATCCCCAAATCTGCAGCTGCTCCTGCTACCAAATCAGTGAAAATTCTGAAAAGTGAAACAATCATCCAGATACGTTTTTTGAATGTTATTGTGCTCTTGAGAATTCTATGGAAGATATTACAAGTGAAATATTTGAATTTTACTTTTTATGGGAGAATTTGAAACACTGATTATTTCAGAGTATGAAACTATGGGGTATTTTCCTGAGTTAGAAATGATGTGTTGGTGAAGGTAATATCCAGTAAGTGATTGCAATACTCAGCATTTCAAGTGAAACTTTACAGAACAAATTCCACCACTGGAGGTTGCCAACAGCCCCTTAGAATGTATTTTTTGACATCTTTATTGAAGTATAATTGGCACAGGAAGAACTACATACATTTAAAATGTACTACTTGGTGTGTTTTGACAAACATACACATCCTTTAAATGATTTATTCAAAAATCTTTTTGTGTGCCTCTGTGCTCTCTCCGTCCAGTGCCTCCTCATCCTGCCCCGCCTTCCCAAACCAGCACTCACCTGCTGTCTGTCACTCTAGAATAGTTTGCATTTTCTAGAATTTTACAGAAATTCACAGAAATGGAATCATCCACTATATGCTTTTACTCATCTGGCTTCTTTCATTCAGCATTTTTATATTTAGATGCATCTCTTCTGTTAGATTTAACAATAGTTATAGGTGATTTTCATTTTTTAAATATATTTTCTTGATTATGCTATTACAGTTGTCCCATTTCCCCCCCTTCATTCCCCTCCACATTCCCCACTTTGGTTCACGTCCATGTGTCATAAGTTCTTTAGCTTCTACATTTCCCACACTATTCTTGCCCTCCCCCTGTCTATTTTCTACCCACAGTCTATGCTACTTATTCTCTGTATCTTTTCCCACTCTCTCCTCCTCCCACTCCCTTGTTGCTAACCCTCCATGTGATCTCCATTTCTGTGTTTCTGCTCCTGGTCTAGCTGTTTGCTTAGTTTGCTTTTGTTTTAGGTGTGGTTGTTAATATCTGTGAGTTTGCTATCTTTTTACTGTCCTAGTTTTTATCTTCTTTTTCTTAGATAAGTCCCTTTAACATTTCATATAATAAGGGCTTGGTGATGATGAATTCCTTTAACTTGACCTTATCTGAGAAGTGCTTTATCTTCCCTTCCATTCTAAATGACAGCTTTACTGGATAGAGCAATCTTGGATGTAGGTCCTTGACTTTCATGACTTGGAATACTTCTTTCCAGTCCCTTCTTGCCTGGAAGGTCTCTTTTGAGAAATCAGCTGACAGTCTGATGGGAACTCTTTTGTAGGTGACTGTCCCCTTATCCCTTGCTGCTTCTAGAATTCTCTCCTTCATTTTAATCTTGGGTAATGTAATTATAATGTGCCTTGGTGTGTTCCTCCTCATGTCCAACTTCTTTGGAACTCTCTGAGCTTCCTGGACTTCCTAGAAGTCTATTTCCTTTGCCAGATTGGGGAAGTTCTCCTTTATTATTTGTTGAAATAAGTTTTCCACTTGTTGCTCTTCCTCTTCCCCTTCTGGTACCCCTATAATTCAGACATTGGGATGTTTAAAGATGTCCTAGAGGTTCTTAAGCCTCTCCTCATTTTTTTTGAATTCTTGTTTCTTCCTTCTTTTCTGTTTGGTTGTTTGTTTCTTCCTTCTAGTCCACTCCATTGATTTGAGTCCCAGTTTTCCTCCCATCATTATTGGTTCCCTGTGCATTTTCCTTCATTTCACTTAGTGTAGCCTTTATTTGTTCATCTAATTTGCGACCAAAATCAACCAATTCTGTGAGCATCCTGATCACCAGGGCTTTGAACTGTGCATCTGATAGGTTGGCTATCTCTTGGTCGCTTAGATGAATTGGCTCTGAGGCTTTGATCTGTTCTTCCGTTTGAGCCATTTTTGGATTTTTTTTTTTTTTTTTTTTTTTTTTTTTTTTTTTTTTTTTTTTTTTTTTTTTTTTTTTTTTTTTTTTTTTTTTTTTTTTTTTTTTTTTTTTTTTTTGGTCTGGTTGAGCCTGTTAGGTAATGAGGGGCAGAACCTTAGGTGTTCACCAGGGCAGGGCAGCCCAGTAGCTGGGTTGTGACACTTTATGTTGGGGAAGGGTCTGAGAGGGAACAGTGGCGCTTGCTCCCCTCTCTCTCAGATTTCAGTCCCTTCCACTGCTTCCCCCAAGCAAATCGGGCCCTTCTGGTGCTGATTTCCATGTGGGTGGGCTTGTGTACATTCTAGAGTTCATTGGAGACCCCTGTGGGTCTCTCCAATGAACTCTCCTGTGAGGCTGGAGTCTCTCCTGGCACCTCAACCCCCACAGGTGTTTTCAATTGGTGTTTTTAGGTTTTATTTCCCAATGCTGGGCCCTGGGTTACGAGGTCTGTCTTGCTCCCGTTTTCACCTGGATTATCTGCACGTAAATGTTGGATGACCTGGTCAGCCAGCTGCCTTGCACGGCCTCACTGGGTCTGCCCACTGCAACCCTGTTCCCAGGGTCCGCTAGCTGCCACCTGTGGGCCTGGGGCTCCTGTGCGTTCCTCCAGCCTCCACTTTTTACTGCCGCGACTCCAACCCTCTTACTGGTCTGGATGAATGCTTGTCGGACTTCCACACAGTTCAATTTTCTGTCAGTTCTGCTTGTTTTCTTGTTTCTAAATCTTTGTTGTCCTTAATTTTGGTTGTGCAAGGAGGCACAGTGTGTCCACTTATGCCTCCATCTTAGCCGGAAGTAATCATTTTCTTTCTTTTTTTAAATTGACTTTCCTAAATATTCAATAATGAATACATCTTGGGATTTTTCCCTTGCAATGAAAAGATTTAGGCATAGTTGCATCATATATGCACATATATACATATGTGTCTATATCTCGTTCCACTGAAATCCAGAGTATGAAAAGTCAGCAGGTGTCTGAGTCTGAATGAGAGAGGAAAACAGTTCCATTCTGTATTTAATAAGTCTGTATTCTTGCCTGACAAGTGGCTCAGAGGGTTGGGCTTTATCCTCAAGCCAAAAGGTCACTGGTTCAATTCCCATTCAGGGCACATGTCTGGGTTGCAGGCCAGGCCTCTGTTTGGGGACATGTGAGAGGCAACCAATCTGTGTTTCCTCTTGTACACTGATGTTACTCTCTGTCTCTTTCTCCCTCTCTTTCCCTTTCTCTAAAAATAAAGAAAGAAAGAACTCTGCATTCTTAGGTGTTTTTCCTGGTTCTTATCCTTAGTCTAGTCAGAGCAGTTAACAGACTTAGAAAAAAATTAACAATTTTATCGCTGACTGGTGTGGCTCAATTGGTTGGAGCATTGTCCTATAAACCAAAGGGTCCCGGGTTTGATTCCTGGCCAGGGAACATGCCTAGGTTGCAGGTTTAGCGCCTAGTCAAGACGCATGTGAGAGGCAACCAATCAACTAAAAAACATGTATATTTGTGTATATGTGTATATGCCTACAAAAAGGATTAGGGTATTATAATAATTCTCCCTGGATGATAGAATTTAAAATGACTTTTCCCTTCCTTATGCTTGCCTGTTTTCCCCCCCAAGTTTTCTTTTTTCTTTTTTTAAAAGTATATTTTATATTGATTATGTTATTACAATTTTCCCAATTTTTTCCCCTTTGTCCCCCTCCACCCAGTATCCACCTTCCCTCCAGCAGTCCCCCTGACCCTGTAGTTCATGTCCATGGGTCATGCTTGTAAGTTTCTTGGGCTTCTCCATTTCCTACAGTATTCTTAACATCACCCTGTTTATTTTGTACCTACCAATTATGCTTTCTAATCCCTGCACCTTTTTTTAGTCCCTGCTCACCCCTTCTGCCTCCCAGCTGATAACCTGCAAGTGATCTCCATATATATGATTCTGTTACTGTTCTGGATGTTTGCTTAGTTTGTTTTTTGGGGTGGTTTTTTTTTTTAGATTCAGTTGTTGATAGTTGTGAGTCTGTTGCTTTTTAATGTTTACAATTTTCATCTTCTTCTTTTTCTTATATAATTCCCTTTAACATTTCATATAATAAGGGCTTGGTGATGATGAACTCCTTTAGTTGTACCTTGTCTGGGAAGCACTTTATCTGTCCTTCCATTCTAAATGAAAGCTTTGCTGGTTAGTATAATCTCGGTTCTAAGTCCTTGCCTTTCATGACTTTGAATGTTTTTTGCCAGTCCCTTCTTGCCTGCAAAGTTTCTTTTGAGAAATCAGCTATTAGTGTTATAGGTACTCCTTTGTAGGTAACTTTCTGCTTTTTTCTTGCTGTTTTTAAGATTCTCTCTTTATCTTTAATCTTAAGTAACTTAATTATGATGTGCCTTGGTGTGTTCCTCCTTGGGTCCAATTTCTTTGGGACTGAGTTTCTGGCATCTTTATGATTCAGATATTGGTATTTTTAGAGATGTCTAAGAGTCTTCTTATACTCTCCTCTTTTTTTTGTTTTTGGGTTTTGTTTTTTGAATTCTTATTTCTTCATTCTATTCTGGTTGAGTGTTTATTTCTTCCTTTTGTTCCAAATCATTGATTTGAATCCTCTCTTCCTTTTCTTCACTATTGGTTCCCTAGATTTGTCTTTATTTCACTTCAGGTAGCCTTCATCTCTTCCCTTATACTTTTGCTGTGTTCAATGAGTTCTCTGAGCATCCTGATGACCACTGTTTTGAACTCTCCATCTGAAGGGTTGGCTATCTCTGTTTCACTTCGTTCTTTTTCTGTGGTTTTGTTCTGTTCTTTCATTTGGCCCATATTTCTTTGTCTGCCCAACTTGGCAGCCGCCCCCACCCCACCCAGTTTTCTACATTCGACATGTGTAACTCATGCCAAAAGAAGAAAAAGAATGTTAACTTACCCAAGGAAGATATCCAGGTTTTAACCTGAAAGATAAATGTTTACATAATATGTTATGACAACCCAGTACATTGTACTAACAGTATGGAGTGATAAATTATGGAAACATTAATACATTTCATAACAAAGGAGAGAAGACAGGAGACCTCAACTTTGAATAGCAATTGTCCAATGTGGCTGCAAACTGAAATAACCTGGGAGTCTTAACAGAATCTAGTGCCTGTGTCCCAGAGCCAGAGATTCTCACTTCATTGGTCTTTGGGGAAGCCTGGGCACTGGGGTTGGAAAAAGTTCCGTAGCTGATGCTCAGTATGTAGCGGAGGCGGAGACCCATGTCCTAGGGCCTTGAGATTGAACTGACTGCCTGGCTTCCTGATGGGAATTTACAGTCCACTAAGCAAGGATATGGAAGAAAAGCAATTTCCTTTTAGCACAGTTTTTAAATGATATAAGGGGAGGGGGAATCTATGTTCTGGAATCATCATCACCATGTATAGTCAATCTGCTCCTTCCGAGGAAATCAGCCCTCCTGGAAGGGATTCAACATAAGACCCTATGGTCAACAAAACAAACAAACAAGCGTAATATAACCAAAGACACTGAAATTGAGAACAGGCTGACAGTGACCAGAGGAGAGAGGGGAGGGAATTTCAGGGGAAAAGGGGAAGGGTTTAGAGCAACAAGTATAAAAGACACATGGACAAAAACTAGGGGGGTGGAAATGGGAGGGAGGTGGGGAGGGCTGGGGAGGTGGGCTGGGATGGGAGTAATAGACAGAAAACTGTACAAGAACTACAATTAAAATAAGAAAAAAAGTTTTATGAGGAGGGGGGAAAAAAGGCCCCATGGCACAACGACGTTTGTTTCACAATGGGGATATCTTACTGTGAGGCTGGTTTTATTTATTTATTTATTTATTTATTTTAGAGCAGCAGAGCAAAGGTGAGAGAGAGAAACACCGATTTGTTTTTCCACTGCTCTATACGTTCACTGGTTGATCTTTTATGTGCCCTGACAGGGGATTAACCCATAACATTGGCGTATCAGGCCAATGTTTTAACCAACTGAGCTACTTAGGCAGGGCTTATATTTTTAAATTATGCCAAAGAAAACGGTTATTTCAGTATATAGTTACAGATAAATATAAAATTATATATATTCAATTATATACTATTTATCATATTCATGGTCAGAAAACTACTAGGTTGTAACATATTGAATATTTGCTCCTAAGTATGGAATTTAATCACTCTAGAAAATCTTGGATCAGCCAAAACCCACAGGCCTTCAGTCATGAAAATAATCAGTGTGAACTGATGGACCTCTTAACTAGGAATAAAGTGAAGAAAGGCAGATAGTTGATCTAACATTTCTTTTTCATTGCTTTCAATTGACTTGTTGAAGTCTTTCAACATAAATGTAAAATAATTTCATAAAAATTTCAATAAATCCATATAAATATACACAACTGATTTTTCATAAAGGTTCAGAAGGAATGCAATGGAGGGAGACAGCCTTTTAACAAAGGCACTGGAACAATTAGGCATCCTCATAGGCAAAACAATTAACCTTGACCTAAATCTCACACCTTATAAAAACATTAACTCAAAATGGAGCTTGCATTTGATTGTAAAACATGAAACTATAAAACTTCTAGATAAAAAAACATAGGAAAAAAATCTTAGGGACCTAGGCCAAGGCAAAAGTTCAAACTTGATACAAAAAGTATGATCCATAAGAGGAAAAAGTGATAAATTGTGCCTCATCAAAATTAAAAACTTTTGCTCTACATAAGACCCAGTTAAGAGAATGAAAAGATAAGCTACAGAATGGGAGAAAATATTTGCAAACTACATATCCAATAAAGGACCAGTATCTAGATATATAAGGATTTCTCAAAACTCAACAGTAAAAAAAAATCTAATTAGATAATGGGCGAAAGACTTGAAGAGACATTTCACGGAAGAGGATATACCGATAGTAAATAAATACATAAAATGGTGTGCAATTTGGGAGAAGCAAATTAAAACTACAGCCCTGATTAAGTAGCTCAGTTGGTGAGAGCATCTTCCTGATCTGCCAAGGTTTCGGGTTTATGCCCCACCAGGGCGCATATAAGAATCAACCAATGGCCCTGGCTGATGTGGCTCAGTGAACCAAAGGGTCCCTGGTTCGATTCTGATTCCCAGTCGGGGCACACGCTTGGGTTGCGCAAGCCAGGTCCCCAATGGGGGGCATGTGAGAGGCAGCCACACGTTGATGTTTCTCTCCCTTTCTCCTCCCTTCCCCTCTCTCTCAAAATAAATAAATTAAATCTTTAAAAAAAAGGAATCAACCAATGAATACATTGGATAAATGGAACAACAAATCAATAGTTCTGTCTCTGTCTCTCTCACAAATCAATTTTAAAAGAAGTAAACATGCAACTACCACATGACTGAGCAATTGCACGCTTGGCCCTTTACAGGCTCTGTTAACACAAAACCTGTACACAGGGTTTATAGCTGCTTTATTGGTAATAGCCTTAAAGGGGAAGCAACCCAGGTGTCCCTCAACATGTTGAATGATCAAACAAGCTATGGTACATTTGTACCCTGACACACTGCCCAACAATAAAAAGAAACAAACCGCTGATCCATGCATCAACCTGGGTCACTCTCCAAGGAGTTATGCTGAGAGAAAAGCACCTGTCCCAAGAGGTTATATACTGTATAATTCCATTTACACAGCATTCTTGAAGTGCCAAAATTCTAGAAGTGGAGATTAGGGGTAGCCAAGGGTCAAGGAAGGGTGGGGGAGGAGGCAGTGGGACCGCAGAAACTGGCAGCAAGAGGGAGACTTTGGGATGAGAACGCTCTGTACGCTCTGTACCTTGACTGCATCACTGTAACTTCGCAAGATGTTACCACCAGGGAAACTGGGTGGAGGGTACAAGCTCTCTCTTTGTATTATTTCTTACAACTGCTTGTGAGTCTACAATTGACTGGGGGAAGGAAGTTTTAATTTTTTTTTTTTAAAGAACAATGTATATTCTCAGATGGACTAAAATAAAGTTCCAAAATATCATTTTCTAGTCAATTCACAGGCTCCTCAGCTTTCCAGAGTCCTTGAAATACATTTTAAGATGAAAATTAAGCCAAATTGGATATCAATACAGGGTTAATAGGTTAGTGTTTTGTTTTGCTTCTAAGCTTGTTAACACTGAAATTATTAGACTTGATAAAACACAGAAGCAATAGGTTTCCTGACTCTGCCCTGCTGTGTAAATACATTCTTTTAACTCTTGGCTTCATCTGCCAACCAAGGAGCGGACCCACCTGCAACTATCCTGGCCAGTACCATTTCCAAATTCTCCTGCTTGAGGAGGGTGTCGAGGGAACCATCGGGTGGAACAAGAAATGAAGCCTAGGGGAGAGTCACAGGAGACCAGCTAAAGGAACGTGTTACACTCAAGGACAGTTTCTGCAAATGTCCTTCCCTTTCCTGCTTCTCTGATCACCAACGTTCAGCATGGTTTTCATTAGCAAAGCACACATGGGAATCCAACAACAGCCCATCGGATAGACAGAGAAAGATAAAAACATCAGGTAGAGGGTGGGAGGGGTGTTCGGGTGTTTTAAAATGCCAATTTCCTAGGTTAAAGTTAAGGAACAAAATTGAGAATGGTTTCTATTTTCCGAATTTTAAAAAAATCTATATCCTTCTTTGACCTATATTTAATGGCAATTATATATTTGCTTGTATATAATACACATTTACAACATTCAAGGCAATGCAGCAAGACATTCCTCAAGATCAACAAATTAATAAATTTCTGTAATCATATTTTTAAAAAGGTCTGATAATGATAGAGCTCTTGGCCAGCACACACTGGCCACCAATATTAGAAGCTGATTTTTGAGCGGAGTAAGAAATTTTTATTACCTGCATTTCATTGTATTCAAGGAAAATGGTTTCTAGACACTTTGGAGATATACAGAGAAAAGCTCCATCTTAGCCTCTCTTCAGTACAAGGGTGTGCCTACCTTTGGTGGCCCAGACAAGAGGTGAGAGCAGTTTTAGAGGTTTGAGTAGACCTAGGTTTCTGTGATATTCTTGAAATGAGCTTGGTCTGCAAATGAGCTGGAGAATGATTGTTTCTATTATTGAATAATTTCCCCCTTACTGGCCCTATTTTTCTCAGCACAAGTTGCAAAAGCAACTTCCTTTAAATGCATTATCACCCCAAAACTCAAAACAATGTAGATAATGACATGGAAGTTCCTTCCCTCCTGCCCAAGCCACATTTAAGATTAAGGACAGTGTGCGGGGCTGGTAAAAAGGGCTGGCCTCGGCCCTCATTTCAGTTCTTCCCTAAAGCTACAAAGTTCCCGTTTGCTTTTTATTACTGCCTCTTTATTCTTGTCCGGTTCATACCTTCATTGTGGAACCTGCTGTTGTGATAGAAGTCCCTTATCTGTCCCCATCCTACGCCACCCACGCACTCCCCACGCCCCTCTCCAGTATCCTCCTGCATTCTTCTTCCAGTCCTGGGAGCCCCGGGAGGCCCGGATGAGGGAGGGAGTTTGCAGTGTGGGAAACCTCCCCGGGGCTCCCTTGGTTAGCCTGAGTCAAGCCTCCTGAAACCCCTAGACTCTAGGAGAAGGGATTGCAGTGATGATTCTCTGCAGGTGAGGGTCTGGGGTGTAAGGGAGGAGAAGGGTCTCACCTTAGGCAGGGCCGGAGACAAGAAAATTACTCTCTCAAGAAGCCCGGCATATTTTAGCCTGGCATATTTATCTCTGTTTGTTTGTTTTTCTTTAAGACTATGGAATAGAAAAATTTTAAATGTGATTTATTTTACCAGCCACTGTAGAGCCAAAGAAGGATGTCTTCACCATTTGTAGGTGAGAAGTTTGTCTGTGGGGCAGCGGCTGATGAGTAAGAGGTGGGGTGGACTCACACTGGGGACTAGGCCACCTGGGGAACTGAGTTTCTAGAGGAAGTCTTGGTGGAAACAATCTGACCTTAAAGCCAAGAAAATGAGAAGAACTTCTTTTGAAAGTGATCATTTGCTATGATCCTCAAAGCACCTTTGTTTTGGATCCCATCCCGTCTCTGCTATCGCAAACCTGAGACTGAGATTTTCTAGGAATTTCCCATGAGCAACCATTCGGAGTGTCCATAAAGATGCTTCTCAGAGGGCTGCCCCTGAGGGGCAAGTTCTCCAAGGACTCCTAACAGAAGGAAGAAACAGGAAAACTCCTGTTTATATGTCTCTAATCTCTATCTAAATGACTAATCTGAGCATATTATACCAATATCTGACATATAAGTGGTACAGGAATACAAGTACAGTATTTATACATAAATAAACATACACATTGGATGTGAATGCTCAGTTTCTTAAAAAATGATGGAGTACGCAATCCAAAAGCCCTAAGACCACTTTGCAGCTAAAGGCAAAGGAAATCAGGACCACGGCAACCGACTTGCGCTTTGTAACCAGAAATTCAGGACTGGCGTTAGTGGCTGGCTGTCAACTCTTTCACGCATCACCAACCCCTCAAGGGTGGGACCCCATTTTATACATTTTCCCCCCATGACCTAGCACAGCCCCAAGAGGGTCAGAGACTTGTCAATGGAGGGTAAGCTGGATTGTGAGGGGCCTGGAGAGGAACAGAGAAGGGCTGTGAGTCGGCTGACCTGGACTTGAGTCTGGCTCAGCCTCTTGTAGCCATGTGGCTTCGGCCAAGTAACTTAACCTTCCTCTGCTTTGGTTTGCTCACTGTACAATGTTGATATAGCATTAATACCTTCCTCACATGGAGTAATTAATTATGAGGAGACATTTAAAGGGCTGAGAACAGTGTCTGGCACGTAGGAAATCTTTCCAAAGCGGGGTCTCTCCTTTTCCAGGGCACTGCTCTCCAGCCCTTGTGACTCCATACTTCATCAGTTATTTTTAAAGAGCATTTAGCCTCAATATTTATATACTGTATTTGTTTATTCTTATTTATACATTCTTTCTGTTAATCCACACCTTTGAGCATCAGTACCAAAAAGCAAAGTGATGTGTGTGATTTACCCGATTGGACTGCATGCCTGATGGTACACGGAAGAAGTGATGGTACCACTTCTGAGACTGGGTTATAAAAAGACCCTGGCTTCCATCTTGGGTGAACACTTTCTCACTCTCTTGTTCATTCTCTCTATGTATATGTATATGTATATGTATATGTATGTATATAACATATATGTCATATATATATAAAACTTACCGCCAATGGCGAGAGTGAGCTGGGCAGTGGCTTCTTCTGCTCCCTGTGAGCCTAGAGATGCCTGCAACCCTTTCTCACAGCGTGAATGCAACCTCAGGAGATAGCCTGAGCCAGTGCCACTCAGCTAAGACATTTCCAGCGTCCCGATCCTCAGAAACTGTGTGCAATAACAGATGCTTGTTTTAAGGTGTTTAAAAACATCACGTGTTTGTTGAAGGGACAGATAAACTACCTTGGAATTTGCAAGCCCAAGGATTTTCAGATGTGTGTAAAAGAAGCAGGTAGTGGATTCTTCTCATTTTTAGGGGACACATATTTCCGGTGGTCACTATGTGAGTTAAGCACTCACTGACCCTCATGTCACAGCTTGGTGACAGCCATGCTCTCTGCAAGGCTTCTGCACCATGTAGATTCCAAGCAAGCTCTGGATCCAGTTCTCAGAGGCAGATGCCTGACTAGGAAATGAGCTCGTTAAACAGCAGGCAAGGACGCGGAACAATTTCACAATAAAGTCGTTGCTGCGAAGAGGATCTATGTGGGGACCACAGAGGCAGGCTAGCTGTGACAACCACATGTGCAAATAAAAACCCAGCAGGTGCTCAGTTCAATGCCGTTTAAAGGGGACTGGAGGTCTAAAGTCTTTTCCTAAGACTTGGGGGCTTTTTGAGAGGCTCCAGAATTTTATCGATGACACTGAAATGACACCTATTTTCAGACCTAATAATGGAGTGCAAATGCATGTAGATTTAAATACTGAATTTTCATGCGGTATAGTCTTAGGATCTGGAAAGATTTCAGGAAGGCGCAGAAGACATTTGGAACAAGAACTGGGAAGGTAAACAGCCCATTGAGGAACGAGTGAGGAGGTCACAGGGGAGGCCAAGCAGAAATGACAGTGTGTTCCATATAAACGGGAAGCAAAGCACTGCACGTGCAGTAACGAAAACCAATATTTGTAAAGGACGCACTCAGTTGGCTTAAAGACGACAAGCACAGGTCTCCCAGGTCAACGTGGAAATTTGCAACACGCTAAGAATTCAGGAAGCCAAATCTTCCAATTTCACAGCCCCATCGTTTCGTTGAAAGGAGTGTTTTCCGTTCTCTCTGCTTTTACAGGTGAGGTTTCCATCGTATTCAGCCTCTAATTTAGCGCACACACGGCTTGAGGATGTGACCATCCTGGCACCATGCTCTTTCAGAATGGGTGGCCCCACCTTCTAAATTCTCAGGGCAAGATTAAATAGTAGCTCTTCTATGTTGAACTCTTATTTTAATTTGTAAATGGTGAGCCCTGCGTTTCTGTCTCATGTTTCACTATTGTGTCCTCCACAGTAGAGAGCTGTGTTGAGGAGGCCCTTGTCCTGACTGTCCTCTGGGCACCGCCCTGGTCACCATCCACTAAAGGAAGCTCCTGCCTCTGTGTGTGTGTCCAGGTAGCATCTTCCCAAAGGAAGACCTATTATACTGGAAAATCGTTACTTTTGGTTTTCCAAAAATTTTTGGCCTTAAACAGAGCATCCCTGGCCGTTCAGATCCTGCTCTTGGTTTAGGTGACCCCCTCACCTCGCTCCAGCAGCCTCGCTAGCAGACAGCGATGCCAGGGGCAACATGAACTCTGGCCCGATGTCACTCCGTGGGCACCCCGAATGGCACCCCTCCCCTTCCTCACAGAGTATCTTAATTCTCTTCCTATGCTGATTTTTCCTTTCCTACAGATGCTTAGATCTATTTTAGGTTTAAAAATAAACAACCACTAAACTTTGCTCAATGCTCCTAGAGGCTCTCTTTCACAACCCAGTTTCTTGGAAGAACAGCCTACAAAGCATGTTGGTCTTCACCTTACGCTCTGTCATTCCTCGAGTCTCTGACATCTGGCGTCTGTCCCCACCACTCCCTCTGACAGGCTGCTGTCTGCTTGTCCTGGTCACCACCAGCAGGGAACATGCCTCTGCCTCTATCTTCATTCCCATCATGCAGTTCGACACTGTGGACCACTGGCCTAGGAAAACCTCTTCTGAGGCTCCCAGCTCTAACTTTTCTCAGGCCACTGCCCTTCGGTCTGTGGCCGACGTACTTCCTTCCTGCACTGCAGCTGCTCCTCACGGCCCAATCTCAGGTCCTCTCTCTTGTGCTCTTCTTGCCTGTCTCACCCTCTGTCTCCTTCGGGAGTGAGGGCCACCCACCCACAGCCTGAGTAGCTGCTTACATGCCAAGGATGTCCACCTGTGCCCTGTAGCCCAGTCTTTATGGGTGACCCAGAACAGGACATCCAACTACCCACTTTGTACATCAATGAGTACTTACCCATGAACTTACCTCCCTTTCCTAAAAACTTACTCCGCCTCTTGGATGTTAATGGTCATGCAAAATTCCACCATGTCGCTCATTGGCCGGTAGCCAGACTCAACTCATTCTTTCTCCTGAAAGTTTTTAGCACTTGTTCCCCTCCACCCATGTCCACTGCTGCCGCCCTTACTGCGTAGGGCTCATTACTCTCCCGTCACCCTGTCGTGGTGCACATCTTCAGCACGGACACAGTTTGGCACATGTGCGTTCATGCATGCTGATTTCAACCTGCAGGGTCGGAGTGGCTTGTCGTCTTTTAAAAGACCCTGATCATAATATTACTCAGCTTTGAAAAGGAATGAAATTCTGATGCATGCTACAACGTGAGTGAACCTTGAAAACATTATGCTAAGTGAAATAAGCCAGACAGCAAAAGACACATGCTGTATGATTCCACTTATATGAAGCACCTAAAATAATCAAATTTTCATAGGAGCGGAAAGTAGAATGGTGGGGGGTGAGGGGATGGGAAGTTATTGTTTAGCGGGTACAGAGTTTCTACCTGGGTGATGACAAAGTCCGGAGAATGGATAGTGGTGATGGTTGCACAACGTGGTGAATGTATATGCTGCCACTGAATGGTTAAAAATGGTTAAAATAATGTAATTAAACACAATTTTTAAAAGTGAAAAATAAAGAACCTAATCAGAAGTCAACCCCCGGATGGCACTTCAAGTGTCTCACTTAACCTGCACTGGAGGATTTATTGATTAGAATAAGGGATATTAAAGATCATTTTTAATTGGTAAATGGGTGATCGGGACACATGGCTGCTAATAAGTGTTCCACAGGCTTTTCCCTTCTTGTGTGGGTGGGTGTAAAAATCAGCTTTCACACCTTCAGAATGGCCCCTTGGGCCAGAAATCCTAGAAATCTGTTGGTGCATGCCCCTCTCCCCATCCTGTTAAGACTGCCAGCCCCCTGCCCCTGGAACATTCCCTGTGAGAAAGGACTGGCCCTGAAAGGCATCTCGGCCGCCAGCCAGGACTTCCAGGCACTCACACACATGCACGTGGTGTGACTGTGGCCCAGCCTGCCAGCTCCTAAACATCCGTGCCTGTTGTAGGGCTTTGGGCCAGGCTGCTTTCTCTGCAACATGCAACCTGAAGGGACTTGTGGGAAGAGGCCAAAGCTCTGGCGGCCTCTAATCCCTGGAGTTGGCCGAACTTCTCCAGGAATCTGCCTAAAATACAAATCAGGCCATGTCAATTTCTCACTCAAAGTTCTTCAATGGATTCCTTCCCTTCCCCCTACCCGCTACCTCCTACCCGCCAAGTGAAAATCCGACTCCCCACCTGTCACACAGGCCTCTTCAGAGCTGCCCCTGCCTTCTTGTCCCTTCTCCTCCTGGCCCTCACTCTCCACACCATCAAGCCAGACTCCGACCCCAGCACACCTACCCTCGACCCTTGTCTTCCTCACCTTCATGCTTCTGCGCGTGTCTTTTATTCCACCCCTAAAGCTCTTCCTCTGGCTCCACTCTGGCTTTTGCTTGGGGAACACACCAGATTCATGTGCACCAAGTCCTGGCCTAGAATGACAGCCTGCCCCTTGAACTTAACCTTTTCTCATGATATTTTCAGCAACAAAGAATGCACCTGATATCCATCAAGAGAAAGATGAAGTAGACACAACAGAGAGAAACGGAGATGGCAGCTCCAACCGGAGATTCTTCTTAGGAGTTTAGGAAAAACTGGAAGTGTGAGTAAGCTACCCTTTGGGTTTTTAATTTAATAACAGCAGAAAGATCCAGAATAGACTTTTGAAGATGTCAGTACTAATACTCTCACAGGATTTGTATTTGTAGCTGATTTCCAATGAAAAACCAAGGGACTTTTTCTCATGTGCAGCCTATAAAGCTGCACATGAGAACAAGAGGCGCATAATAGGATGAACATCCCCCATCTGTGCTGAGTCAAGGCATCCACACCTGATCCTCGGAAGCACCACCTGTGGCTAGGAAGCTGATTTGCCAGTGACACAGGTGAGCAGAAGCAAACACCAGCATGTAATCAGGTTGCTGGGCTGGCTGGGCTCTTTGGAAAAGGCGGGTGGGTGGGTACCAGGTGGGGGCAAAGCTCATTGAGAACAAGGGCAGGATGCAGAGAATGAGGAAAAAAAAATAAGCCTAAACTCAGCCTCAGTTGCAGTTAAGTGTCAGCCACCAGAAAGCAACTTGAAACCAGAGGCAACCAGCTCATCTGCCGAGGCCTGCAGGCTCTTAGGACCAAGCCCCACCGTGCAGAGCTATTCTTAGTCATGGATCTTTCCAGCCTGATCTGCCAGGGAAGTCAGGAGACTTCCACCTACAGCAAAGGGCTATCCTTTTCCTCTTTATTTCTTTATTATTTTCACCTTTTGCTCTGCAGTCTCTGTTGTGTGTGTTCTGGACACGACAAAATATGGCTAATTCATGTGAGCAAAAGCTTGTGGCAAATTGGCAAAGCACTGCAATTAATAAAACCAGCAGAGGGTAAATAGAAGTCACAACTGGGTTTCTTTGTGTGAGAAAGTCCTGACTCTTTTTCTTACTGATTATCCTAGTTTCTTACGAGGTTGTTTTTTCTTAAGCCTCTCGAATTCAAACTGGGTAAAGCTTTACGTATTTAAAACATACACGGTAACTGGGACTCACACCACCAACACGCACAAGGCCTCGCGGTATAGTGTCAATGACTATAAATGCTCACTTCAAGTCCCTGTAATTTCCAAATCAAATGCTCTGGAACCAGCCGGAATGTTCATCCTTAGCTGAGTCAACTGCGGCGCCAACACCTTTGTTTGTGGCCTCATTTGTGGAAGGGATTTTCTCTTCCTTAGCGACACTGGCAGGGTTCCCTGAAGGTGCAGAAGTGAACTCAGGAGGTTGTCTGGGATCCTCCTTGTGAGGTCAGCTATGTCTCACTAGCACGAAGTGGAGGCCCAGGAGGAGTTGGCACCCGAGTCACAGGGGCTGGCGAGTGTGTGCAATGGGTGTAGACTTTGTGGCAGGAGACAGAAGGAGGTGTCACATTACGGCCAAGACCTCGTCCTTTGCTGTCAGACAGACCCAGGTCTACCACGATGTGACCTTGGAAGCATTGCTAAATGCCTCTCAATCTTCCTTTCCTGTTTTCTACTGTGTGCATGGGGACAGAAAACTCAGTTTACACAAGGCTGTTAAAAGGATCCCATGAGATAAAAGATGCAAGGCATTAGGCCTAGTAAATACACACACTGGGCGTTGCCATTGTTCCAGCACCAGCTCCAGTACTTACGGACTCCAGAAGCTGGTCCTCGCTTTGTAGCATTGGGACCGTTCACATCTACTTGACAGGGCTACGGTGAGAGCACAAGAGCAGAACGGTGTGTGTGCAGTGTCCCTGACCCATAGCATGTGGTCAGTCTAGTGCCCCTTCCTACCCCCTGCCTTTTGTGGGCTCAGAATTAGGTGGAAATCTGCCTACTAATTGTTTACATAGGCAGCCATTGTATTTGGAGCCCCATGGAATAATTTGAAACATCACTTCACATTCCCTTATAATGTGTTTTGGTGATGTGTATGAGAGGAGAATGTCATTCATTCATTCATTCATTCCTCCGACAGTAACAGCCTGCTCTCAGGCTGCAGATCAGCCCTGTGGGAGTCCGCAGCGTGGGGGAATGCAAAATGAACAGAGGATTGCTCTGCAGAGAGGTGGAGATGGGCTGGGACCCAGGGTTTCTGAGGAAGGGCCTTTCATGTGGGCCAGGTGGGCCAGGGAAGGTGGGCCTGAGCAGGTTATCGGCTGAATCTAGAAAGGTAATGGGATGAAGGGTGAGGTACTGACTTGCCTCTGGGACTTTAGGGATATGGCTGAAAAAGGAGTGCTATAATACATCATAAATTCCTAACTGGGCAGGTCATGATGGCTAGTCATGCCCCAGGCCTATATAACTTCTTCGGAAAAAGGTTTTTCGCAAGCCTTGGCCATTGTTCTCCAGCATCTAGGTTAACACACCCTTGAAATAAGGTAACCACCCTCAGGAGAGCAAGTAGTAATCTCAGCTCTCCTGTAATCCAATCCCCGCCTTGCTTTCCCCACCTTCAGGTAATCTTCCTTGCGCTCTCTCCTCCACTTCAAATGCAGACCAGAAACTGCAAAACCATTATTCTCCAGAGCGTTTGAAATCTTGCTTCCTGGCAATTGTCATCAGTGTTGGCTCAAATAAAGTCTTATAAAAATTCTCTACAGGTTAGGAATTTCTTACACTGACAGGGAAAATAAGAATATGAAAGGTGACCACAGAGGGAAGAGCATGTCAAAGGTACAGGAAGAGCAGGAAGGGGAGGGAGCTTGGTGGGTCCCGGAGCTTTGCACTGTTCACCTGGGCTGGAACCCCCAGTGTGGGCTCTGGGGGTGTCAGGTGCGGAGAGGCAAACTAGGGGCTGATCATAACAGGTCTTACAAGGCCTACTTTCAGGTGGCCTTTAGCAAGTCATTGGAAGGATTTTTTTTTCTTTCTTTTATTCTTAATGCATAATTTCATTAAATACATTTAGAAAAAATAGGATTTTCACTATATATTTTTTAATTTTGAAGGTATCATATCCAAAATTGACCTCTGGAGGCATACAGTGCTACAAATTTCAGCACACGTACAGTTTTTTATAACTATTGCCATGGTCAGGACACAAAACAGTTCTTTTTTTTAAAAAAATTCTTTAATTTTTTTAATTAAGTTCTTTAAGCTCTTTAATTTTTTTAATTCGGTTTCTCCTAAGTTCTTTTTTTTTTTTTTTTTCTTAAAAAAACATTTTATTTATTTATCTTTAGAGGAGAAGGGAAGGAGAGAGGAAGAGAAATATCAATGTATGGTTGCCTCTCATGCATCCCTTGCTGGGAACTGGCCTGCAACCCAGGCATGTGCCCTGACTGGGAATCAAACCAGCAACCCTTTGGTTCACAGGTCTGACAATCTGTTACAGAGCAACAGAAGGTTCTCGAGACTGGCAAAACACTTCCAAAGTCTTACTTTCTCGAACCTGAGGGGTCAGTCTTCCACGGGCAATTAAGATCCCGGATGAGCCCCCCAAAACTGTTACCGAGCAACAGAAAAGGTCCGTTATTGTCAGCCGCCTTATGGAAAGATGTCTCTCAAAGCCAGAGATTTGTGAAAAGGAAAGGAAATGTTTATTAATGTTATACAGAGTTAAAGTAGTGACTTAACATC